>NNCF01126069.1:772901-792777 GCA_002313205.1 Laupala kohalensis
TTTTTTTTCTACTCTTATATTTTTTAACACTATACTCAGAATAATCTATAGTTCGATAACTTGTACATGTAAATTTACAAAGATATTTGCGTTAAATTACAAACATATTGACATTATATATGTATCATAACTCGCAGTTAACATTTTATCTTATCTAGGAACTTTTGCTGAAAATTTTGAATCCGCCTCTGCCTTAGGGCCCTTGATCGGAATGGATGGGATGGTCCCTTGCTTCCGGAGAGTAAATTAGTTTATTGTCCTCCACGTGGTCATAGTCTGTACTGTTTTTTGACAATAAATTTATTATTATTAACCACGATGACAATGAAATATTGTGATGTCTAACTAATTAAAATAATGCAAGTTTTTTTGAATTACGATTTTATTCCGAAATAACTCGTAGTGGATTATGTCAGGGAAGCGGCCCCTGAAATGCAATATGTCTCTTCATAAAATGAGTATAACGAATCGCATAACCTACGCCTTTTCGTTATAACTTATCATTTCGAACAGGGAAGGAAATCTTATTTTATCACTACAAATAGTGAAGGATCCTTACCTTATCCTTACGATCGCTTCTCAAAAGGCTGTTCATGCTATCGGAGGGCGTACCACACGGAAGTAAATAAAATGTTATTTATTTATTTAAATAAATACTTGTGTTTTAGAAACGGTTATTTTAGTTTTGTGAACATATGAACAATGAAGATTAATTATTAATACGAAGAAACAAATACTACAACTGAATGGTATAAAATAATGAATGAAAATCATTTTTTTAAACGAACGAATATTAAATCCATGTACTGAAACGAATAAGTTGGTGGCGCAATGTCAAATTATAATCCTCCACAGATACCACATATATTTCACATTAATAGATCTTTACAAAAATAAACGAATTTACTATATTTATCGCTGAAAATAATTTAATATTTTTTGTTGAGTTATTTGTCTTCAAAAAGCTTGTCACGCGAATTGTAAAGAAAATACATATTTCGGCAAACATTTTTGATGCCAAAAATTAGGAATATGCCATTTTCTTCATATTTGATTCTAAATATTTATTAAGGTATTCCAATATACTGGTTTGCTGTGAGATACTTGACAACATTACTTATATTTATATTCCTAGATACTACAATAATCTATGGAAAACAAAAGTTGTTGAATGTTCTGTAAATATTATATGAGTTATTATTGATAATATTATGAAATGAATGTTTGATAATAATTTATGATTAAAATCTATTGCGATTCGTTAGAAATTATTTATGATTTGGACTAATATTGATACAAAACTTTTGACAGAATGAGAAAAGGAAATGTGATTGTACGCATGCTACATTTAAATATGAAGATAATTTTGTGATAAATTGATATTTAATGGTTTTAAAAATTCGTGGTTTTACAAGTGTCGGGGTGATTTATTTCGTTACTTCACAGGTTTTAACTACGTTGTTCCATAGCGAAAGCCCCTTCAAAATAAATAAGTCCGAAATCAGGAAAAGGACGAGTTTTATTCTCATTAAATGTGAGTGAAAACTAAATGCTCGTAGAAAGAAAAGCATACAACATATAAATATTTTGGTGCCAAAAGTAGAGCACGTCAAATCGTCTGCAATTACTGAAAATACAATGTTTTTGCAGTAGTCTGCAGCACTCACGAATTTGAGTTCTAGAAAATCTTCAAGTTTCACTTCACAAAGTTCAATCACAATGTTCATATGCTGCAATACTGGTACTTAGTCGTTTGCCTGATCCGAGCTCGGATGGCGAGGGATTTCGTCTCGGTTCTCCGTGAGCCGGTCGTTGATAAACGTTTGACGCAGAGGTCTGCGCTTCACAGAGATCTGCTCGGCAGGAGGTCTCTAGTCAGAATGATTTCTAGCTGCAATCAACAAAATAATTTCACCTTGGTAACCTTCTGATTAGTCGAGAGAATCCTTTGTCGCTGTTCTGGAACCTTCCTAACAGCGTTCTTATTTCTTGTCAATTAGTCTTGCGTTGACATTCTAGTAAACTCCAAACAAACATAATTTCTTGTCTAGGATCGCGTACTTTGGAGTACATAAACAAACGTTCGTTTGTCTTGCGGTTGGTATCCTTGAACACAGAATGTCTTCCGTGTAATAAAATGTAATATTTATGCAAGTGAGTAATAACATGCATGGATTGATAATATGCTACATATTATCATTCGCACCTAATGATACACAAGTAAAGAGCTTCATTATTTCCTTTATTTGGTTTCATCTCATCATTTCGGAGTGGTGCAATTAAGTTATCTTAAGACAGGGACCTTTAGTTAAGACACCACACTTTAGTTCAGATGCATACCTAAACTTTCAACGAAACTAAGTGATTTTTCTCCTGAAATGGCTTTTTAAAATTAGACCAATAAATGTTTAACATAATCATAAGTTCAAGGTAGTACCTGTAATGTTCTGTCTTTAGTAAATAGGATACCTTCTGCCTTGTGACTATATGCATCGCTTGTCCTTGTAAAAAATGCTTTGTAAATGCCCTTGTGGGAAAATATAACGAATAAATAATTAAAAAAACATTCTGTAACCGATATTTAATTTAGAGTCGGTAGAAATGAGGTCCTATTTTGTGGACATGACGTCGCCTTTGTTTACTCGTTAAATTTATCGTCATTATTTCGATTTTCGGGGTCAAACTATTGTTTGACGTTCAATACGTTTTGTCCAACATTCTGGCGTTTTTTATTGGTAATAAAGTTTGTTTGTTGATGAACTTCATTATCGAACGGCAGAAGGTTCAACAGAGACCGGAAGTTTTACGTAGTCTATATTGTCTCGTGTGTATACATTATAACACAGATCTCGGGTTATCATCCAGTTGCATTATTCGCGATAATTTTATTTAACTCTTGACAAATGAAACTCGCGTTTCAATATGAAATTTTTAGACCGCAAATTGTGACTAAAATTAGTAAATGCCACTTTTGCTCAATTTATACAAAAAATTGCATTCGTGAATATATCAGTTACATAATTTGTTGCGAGAACTACAAAAGGATCTGTAATAAAACTCTTATACATAAAAATTGCAGAAAAACGTATCATACAATAAAACATTGTTTCATTATTTAGATTGTGCTTCCTACTCAATAGTGGGGCATAAGCAGCTCATTATTCATTTCTAGTAAAAAGGTTAATTTTTGAACTGATAATAGAAGTATATCAGACACATCAAATCACATTGTAATGGTTCTAAGGCGGATGTATTTAATAGAAATAATAGTAACTTTAAATTTTAAAAAAAAGTGAACGTATAATAAAATTTCATGAGGTTAAAGATATCTTTTAGAAAAAATCGCATAAGACAACCATAGTTTTAATTGCATAAGAATTTATCGCGATTTATTCCGATCATACTCGAAATTCAATAGGATTTAATTTTATTTCTATGTTATTATTTTACAAAACCTTCATTATTACACGTTTTATAAAAATCATACTTACTAAAACTACTTATAAAATTGTTATATCTAACATACAAATACTTAAATATCATGCTGCAATAATTATTATCATCATGTTGCACTTAATAAGAATAAACCCGTCCCACCCCTAGAAGATAATTCAAGACTCGTTCAAAGTAACAAGTAAGAAGATGAGTTAAACTTTACCTCAACTTTCCAAAAAAATCCTATAAACTCCGCTACGGATTCGAACATCACAATATTTATCATGTAATATAGTATATGGCACAACCAAGAATCACCTATCCATGATATAATTACTTCCACTTTACTGAAAAATTACCGAGAAATACAATTACTTCGTTTAAAAACTACTATTCAATGTTACGATACTACCCGCCGAAATAAAACTCAATAGTAGTTGCTATCCCAAAAATCAGAAAGAACCCGACTGCACCATCAAGTTACCGTCCGAAGTTTCCTCCCAATTCTTTTTAAAATAGTAGAAAAATGTATTTTCAAACAATTCACAAGTCACTCTGGAAAAGGCAATGTATCTCAATTTTCTAATTTGGCATTTCTGCAAAAATGTCTCCCTCGTATCAGTTACTCCAATCAACTGAGCACGTATAATTATTTTTTGAAATATGTAAACACATGCTAGCATTGTTCATCAATGTAGCTTTGACTGAGTATGACATCAGGAACGTTTGTGTGAATTGAGATAAACTGGTACACCCAAATACCTCCATTCTATAATTTCCAGCACCTCGGCGCAAATAAACTCTGCATGATCAAATCACAAACAAGTTAAAACCGGAGATATTTCCCAGTATTCAACGTACAATTATAATTAGTCTGATACTTATCTACAGTAAATGTTCTTCTTGATTTCTTTTCATCCAGTTTATTCAGGCATAATTATAAGTAATAAAAGGCATAATATGAGTAGAGACAGCGCTTAGCAAAACTTTTTTTTTACTTCCCTATGTATGGCTTAACTCTACATCAAACGCACCACATCATTACATAGCTCTTAAAAATCTCCAGCTCTGTCTGAATAAATTCTTAATGCAATCGGTGGAAGCAGAAGGAAGTAATTATATGTTAGTTGCATTGTTTTTCATTTATATATCGTCAATTACTGTGTTTGATCCTTAGAGATATGTTCAATGAGTCTTAGATTTGTCGTAAATTTACATATTTTTGTTTACCTAACCAACTCACGCAGGAGGACAATATACCTACAGGAGGTATATGTATTGGCTTCTACCATTGTATTTTGTCTTATTGGTTATATAACGATAGAACGATGATCATTATAATCAATAAAATGAGTAATTGAGTTTATCTTGGAGTGAATTGTCAACTAGCACATATAAAGCATAACAAAATTGGAATTTGTTGTAACAGATTAATTACGAACGCAACAAGAATTGAATGTTCATCTGTTAAGATGTCTACAAACTTATCGCTCATAGGCGGGCGCCAACTCTCTGTACGTAGCATTGCTCTGAGGGCTTTGTGTGAGAATACTTCGTTTCTGACAGTGAGTGTCGTCCCGACGGATGGAAGGCATGACTGTATTTGAGACATTTTTATTGTAATATTTGTAAACGGGAAATATTTATAGCGAGCTATTGAAGCTTATCTACACGGAGCGGTAGGAGGTGGATGGTAGGGCTATTGTTAATAGGTCGGCCGCTAGTCTGGATTTACCAACAATTTGGCCCACGTGGAGGTGTTAGTACGAGTAGTTAGCAATAGTAAATTAGTGATACTAGGAGCAGTAGCAGGTGGATCGAAGAAGGAGGGTTCGCTTTTCAATAGTCACTGCTATATGATCTGGAACATAAATGTGAAAAGCTACTTTTTTCTGGCCCCACCCGGAATTAAACCCGAAGCATGCTAACCCCTGAGTCTTGGGAGGAACGAGCCATTGTTAACTTTAATATTGTGTGCTTATTATGTAAATTGGTGACATCAATATGATGTTAGTATTCAATTGTGTTCAAGTGACTTCAAGTAACCCCAAAAATTCGTTAAGACCAGTAACGAATACGTGTACACTAGCGATTCGTATGAAAAGCGGATTTGTACCGAGACTGTGAGTTCGCGCCACATCGCTCCGCGGTCCGAAGAAATGAATTTGGCTTCGCTATCTACGTTTGAGAAGAAAATGCGTACGTATAAAAACAGTTGTTATTTACAATTTGAGCCTAATTGTTTTGTGTATTAAAATTTGTTCTTTATTTTAATGCAACAGTTGTTTCACAACTTTCACCAATTTTAATTTACTGTCAATAAATATTTACGCATTTTTCTGAAAATTTGAGAGTTAATTGGAGTGATTTTCTTCGTCTGACCTTGCACTGATCAGTTCATCCGTTTATATATAATTAATTGTATTCTCAGTCTGTGCTCTCTCTTCAAATGGGATTTATTTTGGGGACTCTACCACCACCCTAATCGGTAAACATGACGTAGCTCATCCGAAACGAACTAACTGAGAATTCCGTATGTATATATATACTGTNTATATAATTTTCAGAGAAAATGAGTAAACATTTATTGATAGTAAATAATCAGCAGGGGTCGGATCGATATACATATTTCGAATTTTTTTAACAAGTTAGTAATGTATCTAGTTATAACTAAGAAAGTGCAAGTGAAATATGTATTAGTTGAATAATGCCACTGAGGTGGTTCATACAGTATTTGTCAAATTTCAATAATAAACATGTAAATTTGATTAATTGCAGTAATTTATACTAAAATGACAGAGTTCAAACAAAAATCTTCAAAAATATGGATTTATAAGTACTATTCAATTAAATTTAAATTATCCCACGAGGTGAAAAATGCGAGCAATCAATTCCTCATAGCCGTAGAAAGTCTTGAAAAAAAATTCAAAACGCCCCGATAAAGAGACTGACAATAAAAATTAATTTTTGGGAAGTTATGAATGATCTAAGTTTATTTATTTTCTTGGATTACTGGAATCTTCTAAACCATTTTGTAGCTCCTTAAAACTGACCAGTAAATTTTATCAATGAACAAAAAGTGTATAATTTCTTTCATAATTCTATCATTTCAATATGTATCATTATTTGCATAGCCATGCTACAGAACATGAGACTTTTCTCATCTCTCGAGTATTTTAACAGACATATAACTTCCAAGAAACATTCGAGAGGGCTTTAAATCTCATAAAGCTCGATATTGTCGTAGAGAGTTCTGAAAACACACTCCAGAAAAGAGGATTTGTTCGTTTCTGATTTTCCCGGAATTTTCCAAAGACAGTTAGCTTTTCGTTTCAATATCGTTTTGTCTTTTAAAGTGAACCAAGTCACAATATGAAAAAATAGGTTATTAAATATATTAGATTGATTATATTAGATTAGATATATTTCATTTAAATTACCAGTCGTAATCCAAATAAGTGAAGAGACAGCAAGAAAGTTTAATAATAAACAAGCTGAATTCACACATCAACTCCCAGGAGTTTGTATCGGTTTATTTCCAGCCGATTCACACAACTTCATGAAATTGCACAAATATAACTGTATATGGTATATTTTCCATACACAAATGAAGTAGAATTATTTAATGGAAAGTTCGCAGGGTATTGATTGGTACATTTTCAATTTATAGAATTATTTGTTGATACGTATCTCCAAAGAAATAGGTCGCCCGACTAGCCATTCTCGGAGATGATGCTGATCGTTCCTTAAGAACTTTTCTAGGTGCAGTATAAACTACTGATCTTATGTAGATTTTCACTGATACTCAATGATCTTGAGCTGCAGGTTGTCATTGTTTTAGAATTCATTTTGATACCTCAAAGTTTAAAGTAAGAATTAAAATTCCAGAAAAATTTACTTACCGTTTTACTATAATGTACTTTGAAAATTCTGCCACCAGGGAGAATTGCTCATTTGCAGTAATAAATATCATTATTATAATAGAAGAGTAATTTGCAATTGTAGTAAAGTGATGGAGAAAATTCTAGCCCGTTTTTCTACCCCGTAATTAAATATTAGTACCAAATAAACCTTTCCTTAGTTCTTTGCTTTCTCGGGTAAATTGTTGCATTGTGATGTGAAACTGATAAAATGGCGAGTAATTGAGATAAACTTTAAAAGCATCACAAAAAGTGTTATATTTAAGATAGTATTAGTAATTAAACACATAGAGGTATCCGTGAAAATGTTGTTTACGTAATTTCGCTTTCTATCTCAGGTGATGTTGGTTTAAATCCCGAACAATCCAAGTAGAATTCGCTGTGGCTGACAAAGCAGATTTTCTCGAGTTCCTTCCGTTTCCCTTGTCATGCACTCCTCCAAATGTTCATTTATCATCATCCACTCACATCATTCATGTCAATCACCTACATTCGCATCTCCATATTCGCCCGCCTTTCCACAATATTTCTATGGAGCAGGGGTCGGCAACTTATGACCCGAGGGTCACCGAGTGACCCATTTGATAATTTCAAGTGACCCACTTTAGTTCCGAAAATAAAGTATAATATATAAAAATAAATTATAAAACATAAACATTATAAGTGTTTATGTATATAAGATCCATGTCGAAAATATCTCTGATCCAAACATCTCTTTAATACTCACATTTTGGTTGATTTTGACCCGCGGCCAAGAAAGATTGCAACCCCTGCTATAGAGTGTACGGGGAAAACAGAGATTGAATACTGCCTTGTCCAATCTCCCCATCAAAATGCCGAAAAATGTATTTGATTGGCATGTACAAACTGAATGGTTTGCAATGGTAATTTAAAAATTTTAAAAAGAAATGTAACGTGAATTTTTTACATTTTAAATAAAGTTAGTTAAAATCCATTTAGATTAGCTATGTTTTGTATTTCACTTTACTGTCCCAGCGAGAACAGTTCTTAACCATGGGTGATGGTATTTATCACGCAAAAGTATACTCAAGAATACAAGTTTGTTTTACGGGAATAAACAATAAAAAGGTATGATAACTTTCAGTCAGGTCAAAATGGCAACGAACCGGGAATAGAATCCGACAATTCTGTTTTGATCGCAGGGATGTTAACCACTACACCACCCGTCCTCCTGCCATAGTTATCATACACTACTTCCAACTACATCTAAACCCCGGAAGACCTGACAGGTACCCCCATGCAGGAGATAAGTAAACCTGGCGGCACACTATGCTGTGTGCGCTTAAATACCAGTTTCACATGTACCAACGTGTTAAGGTTTCCACGTGTAGGTTGCACGGAAGAAATATATGCATAATAAAAAGTTATGTTTCTCTTGAGGCAAACAATTTCAGCTTCTCATTCACCCTCATTCCTAGCAGCTTGCATTCATTCGTCTCAAAAACGATCTTCAAGGTGTTTTTTTCTACGAGACACCAAAATAGCATCACTCCTATCCTGAAGAGTTTTCCTCCCTCCTTATGCAAAGCAGAGGCAGCGACGGCGCGTCGCGTCGCGTCGCGGTGAACGAGATACGGAGGCTGGCTGCCTCGGGGCCACCTTCCAGGCGCTTTCTACCACTCGCTGTCGTTTTCCTCTGGATATCGATTCTGTGTGACGCATCAAATTTCAGTAGACAAATACCGCCCTATAGGGAGCACGAAGGGACAGAACGGAGGATAAGGGAGCTGAGCGTACAGGAGCAGTGACGTGCGTCGGAGAGAGATCGAGGGGCAGTAGCCCGTGGTCAAGTGGCCGTCCCGCACTAATCAATTTTAAACAAATTTACATTCCATGGTCACGTGGTGTCCCATACTGATCAATTTCAAGTGGCAGGAAAAGTACACATCTATCTTATTACTCCTGAATGAAAAATGTGTCAAAGTTTCTTCTTCTCATATTTCTGTTTTTCCATTTATTGTAATCTTAATGGTTTTCTTGAAGTTAAGATGTAGATAACTTGCGACTCGTTTTCTTCGTAATACGTGGGATATTTCGTTACCAATTTTTCCCTTCCTTTGAATGTAAAGATTTTCCAGAATATTAAGTTTTAAAAAGTATTGGAAGTAACAAATGTTTGAACATTTTCTTGTTTAATGAAATCTGATACGAAATAAGTTCAATTATGTTCGAATTCCTGCCAAATCTGATACAAAATACCTGCCAAAAGATATGTGGAAACGTGGAATGTGGAACCGACTTATCTCTGGAGATGTGAATCGAGCTCACAATTTCTCGTTAAACTGCTTGATGGGAGCGTAGACGCAACACTAAGATTGTCAGTTTCATTATGTTTTATTCTATTTGGTGTCGATCGATCGAATATTGTGAGATCCCAACTTCCTTCTCGGCAAAACAAGTAGTTTATCACATATGCTTTGAAATTTTACATTCTGATAAACCAATACGATAGTTATTGTACTTCGAATTTCAACATAAAAATTAATTCAGATTGTAATGTTTTATTTTTCATACAGGAATCTCCCCTCAATCCCTCAAAATACAAAATATACAAAATAAAGAATTTTCGTTATATAAATTTTAAAAAAATAAACACAATGTTTTGCATGTAATCGTACCAAAAACAATCCTACCCAACAATAAGCGATTCAGATATTTGAGCTTGGAAGAAAAACGACAGCAATTTTGACATACTTCTAGACAAGAGAAACAGACCACAGAAAAAAAGAAATTTCACCGTATATCATCCACATTATTTTTTATATGACTTTCATGCACGAACGCTTAATTTATTCTAAATAATATTTTACTTACCACAGCGATTAATCACATTTAAAAAATGAAAACAGTTTTTTCCTTAATTACTGCATTTTTGTGAGTTATAAATAACAGGAATTAATATCATCGAATTATTGTTGTGTGGATCAATATTATAATCTTGTTCAAAGATAAAGGTTATGTGATTATCGTTATCTTGTAATAATATCGCGTATTGCTGAAGTATGGAGAAATATTTATAGTGTAATAAATATTTTTTTCGAAATATTTTTCTATGGTCTGTGTCATTAAATATGAAGAACGAGGTAAATTATTTAACTAAGTCATATGATTAAGGTTCTTCCAATAGGTTGCNTTTATCGTTATCTTGTAATAATATCGCGTATTGCTGAAGTATGGAGAAATATTTATAGTGTAATAAATATTTTTTTCGAAATATCATTTTTCTATGGTCTGTGTCATTAAATATGAAGAACGAGGTAAATTATTTAACTAAGTCATATGATTAAGGTTCTTCCAATAGGTTGCGTGCAATTTGAAATGTAAATTGCTGAATGGAATGAGAAAAATGCCATAAATTCTAGAATGAACTAACGCATGGTTAATGAATTAGTAAGGTAAAGTAAACCCAAAAGACGGTGGAGGATGGGAAGGAATTAATATATTTAAGCTTTCCCTTATGAGCAACGGTATCGATGGCAAGGTTCGTTTCGACCTGCACAGTTGTTTTGACCCGCTGAAGACATGGTGGTTCCTTACTGTAGGTAAGTTTGAGGAAATATTCGTATGCACAACGATTCCATAGACGAAACCCGAAATTATGTAGGCGAGTAAAAGTCAAAATGTTGCACGTAGCAAATAATCTCAGTAACCGGGCCAAATACAAAATAAATATTTCATTGTGAAACTTATTACGAAAAAAAATAATTTAAATATTTTAATGCTTATTTTATATGCTAAATTCCGAGCTGGCGCATACTTAGCAAAAAACACGTTAGTTTAATATTTTTGTTACGCAATTATTTTCCGGTATTGGTTCCTGTCTAAAAGTCCGAGGTCTACGCAGCGTTTAAATTGGAATAAAAAAGAAAGTAAATACTTAGATTTCTTTACGTAATATCAATCTGCAAACATTAAAAGTAAATTTTGTTACTAATTTATTTGTACTTCATTATTTTTAATTATTTTTTCTTTTATTGGAAAGCACTCCATTTATTTTGTTTACAGTAAAACATTCGATATTCATATGAAATTGCATAATACTTTTACTTCACATAAGATGGCAAAACCACTGAAATGACCTAAAAATTCAACTATATATGTAATACGCACTTAATTTCCACCAATATCCTACACTATTGGAAATTTTCCATGGTGCCATACAACGCTGCACATCGTGTGTTTGCGCAAGTGCGGAGTGCTTCTGGCGGATGTTTCGCGTGAACGAGCCATGACGAATCCCACCATGTGACCGATGACTCTCGACCCTGATCGATGGCTAGTGCAGAACGGCGTGCGATTATTTGCTGACGGAACAATTTCGCGAATAAATAAACAACCATAATGCAAATCACACGTCCAATTGATCAATCTCCACACAATATTTGAATAACCAGGTACGCCGTGAAATTTAGGTAAACACTTCTCTACCACGGCAAGACGTACGCTTGAAAAACGTTTTAATTTTTATAAAATTTTGGAAATAAAATTATTTTAAATCAATATATTATAATAAAGATATATTTTACAGGTAAAATATCATAAGTCAATAACATAAATCATGTGTAATAAATGATTGTTTGTTTAAATTTCAATGTTTTGTTGCTTTATCGCAACAATGCATTTGAAGGAAACTGATTTATTACAATTTATAAAGTGAAATTTCATTCAACTAAAAGTCGAAATGTTAAAAATAGGATTCCCAGGTATTAAGTTTTTTTGTATTAAATATATAATTTATTGGCATTCTCATTCTTCAAAATAAATTCAAAAACGGGAAAACTGTATGACATATATTTATGACTGATAATTTGCATTAGAATACAGAATGTCGGAGAAATTCCCAAAAGGATAAATTCATATTTGTAATCCTGCGGTTCAATACTGAACATGCAGGTGATACTGCGGTCTTAATTCCGGGGAAGCACGTCACAAACTCGCCACTTGTTGGAATGTGCAGTGAAACGAGTAGTTTCCAGTTTATCCCTTATATTACATGTTATCGTTTCTGTTATCTATTATCTGTTATTCCTTTTGAACCTCCGATCCCATTACCAGGAACGAATATGACATGGTAGGAATTGAAATGCATCTCCTGTGTTGTACTTCTATAACTCCTTTTACGACAGACTGATCTTCTAGCCCCTTCTCCTTCCACTCAATGCAAACACGTGGAATTATTTCATTCAACAATCCTATACAATCCTGTGTGCTACAACGATGATGAAGAATTAATGTCTGAGCAGTGGTGGCAATTGGAAATCAAAAGTAGGTGGGGGTAAAAAATATTGACAATTTTTATTTACATGATTTTTGTGCATATTTCCACTAAGTATGTTTTAAATAATGAAAGAAATCAAATCACTTACCACAATTGATAATTACCACATCAAGGGCGGTGTAATTTTTTTTATAATTCCCAGTTTTAGACGGTTGAAATTTTTATCTTTCCTTAAAAAAGTGGGGTACATGTCCCTACCCCCTAATTGCTGTCACTGTAAGTTTTAAAAATATATGAAATTGAATATTACAAATCTCCTGCGATAATGATGTGTTATTGAATTTTTTATTTGATTTACATTTTCTTTTTGAATACTTATATCTAATTATTTTTTATTAAAAGGTCCCTGAATGAAAACTTCTAAATGTGTCTTTTTCTGAAATTAAAATGTCAATTAATAAATTTGCAATTAAATAAAGTGATGAAGTGAATTTAATTAGTTAGCATTTGAGAATGTTAAAATTTCCTTCGTGTTCCGTTTTTATAACATTGAAAGTTCCAGTGGAAAATACATATTTCCAGCTTAAGAAGTGCGACCAACGTTTTTTAGTTGAATTAATACTAATTCATACTTAAACTAGAGCATGAAAAAAAAATTAACCTACAAAATATCGTAAAAAATTACTATGTTTCAAACCCGTTAACAAAAACTAAATATAATCCACCCCTTATACGATCGATGACGCTTTGTTAATACCAGTCACAAAACTCAACCACAAAAAAGACGCAAGATCTGCATTTACCGATAGCTTATTACAAAAGCATCCCAACCGCTCTTTTTTCTTCGCGAAGTTTTTTTGAGAGGTGCCGCTGGAGAGCACTTGGAAACGACGGCGATAACTCGTATCTCCGGAAAGTCATTTGGCACAGGTGCGCGACGGCGCTCAGTCTAATGCTCGTAGCTTAGCGCGTTTGTTCCTGGGGAAGCTCTCTCCTTTGACGTTGGCGTTCGGTTGTTCGTTCGTTCGCCTGTTCGCCTGTTCGCCTGTTCGTCTGTCCGTCCGTCCGTCCGCACGTCGTTCCGTTGCACGGCGTGACGCCGTCCGTCGTGGAGTCTCAGCTGGCCATTAGTGCTTTGCGGGAAGACAGAGCGAGCAGAAGAGCGTCCAGACGACCGTTCGCAAAGAACCCTGGCGGTGGCTAATGAACAGCTTTTGTCACCTCCGTCCTCTGTGGCTAGTTGAGTCTGTAGACGTGAACTACGTTGATAAAAAAGACTGAAGAGGGAAACCACTGAGTCCCTCTCTCATATGTACCTGTAGCTTGCCCTTTAGTCGGGACTGGTCGAGTGACTTCAACGAGTACTCGTTTATTTTTTTATTTACCAATTAATTAATGAATTATATAATTATGAAGAGGAATTGGTTATCAATATCACTCCTCTTTCCTCACATTTTCTATCCGATGAAATATTTTGTTTGCACATTATATAATTTTTAAGATAATATGAAACTATATAACAACGGACAACAAAAATATTGAGTTTGTTGATAGACATGCCCCGTAGCACCTAGGTATTACAAAGGCAAAATGTGCTATTAATATGATCTGATCATCTTATACATATTAATGAACTTTTTAGTTTTTTTTCGTATTTAAAAGATTTTCTATATTTCTTCATAATCACTTGGATTTTTTCCAGCAAAACATGAACGATTTCCGCGATAAATATCGACAGCTGATCGGAAATATGTTTTCTCTATGGCAGAGTCGATATGTACACCACGTTGATAAAAATGCTTTGAAGAAGGGAATAAAGGTCAAGTGCCTTTAAGTTTATTCACTTCCATATTACGTAATTATCCTGATGATATATGATGACAGGAATTTTAAGATCGCTCTTCTATATTTTTAAGAGATGGGAACCTACCTTAAGAGAAAGCAAACTAATTTTTATAATATCTCACAAAGGAAATCGTTAAATAACTGAGTACTCTAACACTGACATTTTATGTTTACATTCAACAAAACGCATAAGATGTGATATGTAAATATGGATATAACTTAATCGTCTAGATGAGTTCTATTCTTTCTCCAACCCTTTTATAACCCATAAAAGCCCTAATTTTGGTCATATGGTGATACAAAGACACAATAACCATATCCAGATTTTCTCTTCGTGATTCTACGAGTCTTGTATCAATCGTGTTTGCAATCACCGTCACACAGGGCATCATTTTCCCTGCCCTTCAAAGCAGGTATTTATTTGTGTATTTCGATTCGGTTGACATAATCTTTGAACTAGGGTAGGTGCAGGTACAGACGTCGTATCTGTACAGATAATGCAAGAGTTGCCAGGCGAGATCTCTAACAACTAGTATCCCTCATTATCATGTTTCCAGAAGTATTAAATTATCCTAGCCACCTCTGCAGTAACTATTGGAAATAGCATCACATTATTTGTTAAAATCTACCAGTTTGATTAAACTTATATTAAAATTATCAGAAAGCACATAATTTGCAAACTCCATATTTCAATTTAAGTAATAATAATAATATCTTTATTACGTGGCGTGGCTTTTATTACATAAATCAAAAAAATTTAATTACAAATATAATGAGTTAGAAATAAAATATGATTTAGGAAATTCGCCAACTTTTTCGAATGCAGCATAATATTTATTGTTGAAATCTATAGGAACTAAGTATCTTAACGTTATCAGTTAAGTTTGAAGGGGTATCGAAATTGGTAATTTTGTAGAAAAGACGGAGACAATGAAACATACACCTGTGCTCTAATCTGAGAATTTTAATTGATTCATAATATCCCGAAATATGACCATACATTTTTACATCATATTCGAAACGAATACAGACATTTTGGATTCTCTAAAGTGTTCCAGCTAATGATTTATTCAAATTATTGTAGATTATACCAGATCTAGTCAATAGGGGTGGGGAAAACCGACATTTCGATCGAGCACATTTTCTGACGCGTAGGGAAAAGACGACATATCGCAATATGGATGTTGCCAAACTTGTTTTGCAAATAATGAAAGAGTACACTTAAATAAAGTTGCAGATAGTGTGCACTTAAATAAGAAGTATTTTTGTCCAAATTAAAATAAATTTCCTGCCTACAGTTATTCGGNTGATTCATAATATCCCGAAATATGACCATACATTTTTACATCATATTCGAAACGAATACAGACATTTTGGATTCTCTAAAGTGTTCCAGCTAATGATTTATTCAAATTATTGTAGATTATACCAGATCTAGTCAATAGGGGTGGGGAAAACCGACATTTCGATCGAGCACATTTTCTGACGCGTAGGGAAAAGACGACATATCGCAATATGGAAGTTGCCAAACTTGTTTTGCAAATAATGAAAGAGTGCACTTAAATAAAGTTGCAGATAGTGTGCACTTAAATAAGAAGTATTTTTGTCCAAATTAAAATAAATTTCCTGCCTACAGTTATTCGGAATAATTTGATACTTTAAAACTTTTCTAAAATACAACTCTATCAAAACTTTATAAGAAAACATTTAATGAAATGAAAGTAAAGTCTTCTGCGTCCGAAGGTCTATTAATATCAACAGACACTGTGTATGTTATATAAGGGAAGGCAGAACGATAAACAGGCAGATTAAGATTTTAATTTAATAAATGTAGAAAATAAATTAATAATAATAAGAAAATAATGTTTATCTGGTGGTTGCATCTAGTTAGAAGTAAAGTTCTTCTCAGCGTCCACTGAAGTACCGCAAACACCTACAACGTTTCTACTTGCGGCGCTATGTGCAACTATTTACGGAACATGGAAAACATGACCTCACCCGATAAAGTGCATGACTTCAATGTAATAAATCATCTGATGATGAAAGAAAGAAGCTGTAGAACGTCGAGAGTGTTAATAAAAGTGAGTCAGTCTGTTTACATAATTATACTACAAAATTTCAATAAAAATACGTTTGTTATCATTATATTTTAATACATGCATATACTTCGATATATTCGAAAATGTGCATAACTAGACGATTGAAAGTACTCAAGATGTCGAAACTTAGTAGATAAAATTAACGGATAAGAAAACAAATTTATCAGATTTTCTTTCAGTTTATTTTGGTTACATGACTTTGTCTGTTAACATTGTCATAACAAGGTTACTTTCACATTAGTTTCCTCGTCCGTCTAAAATTTCATCACGTCTATGTCTCTGCTGTTCCCTACCCTGGGAAGTAGCGAATCTTTTGCCGATAATTTATCGTTGTTTAACGTCTCTCGTCATCTTGTTTTAGAAAGTCTCTCAATCGTCATATTATTGCCACGTATTTTCTGTAGTCCTCATACATCCCTTTGTCACATATACGTTCATGTCGTATTTCACATTGAATTTTCCTTTTCAATTCATTCTATCTAATCACTACGCAAAACCCCCCAGGGAACTTACATCTAGTAAGTACATGTTTGGCAAACACGGGGCCCCGAGCTGAGTTTGGCATTACTTCCACTTACTTGTGCCAGGCTCCTTCCTTTATCTTTCTTGGCCTTCCTTGGTCACCTCTTGTTCTTTTCGATCCCGACGCTATTAGGGCTAGGGTATTTTTCATTTTCCTCATTTTTGTCCTCTTCTCATTTTTTGTCCTACCCCTCATTTTTGTCCTCCCCTCATTTTTATCCTCAATATTTTGAGATATATTTTGGTATGTTGTAATTCAGGAGGTTTTTAGTGAGTATGGTTGAGTCATTCGGCGAGCCACACGTGGGGAGAGTCTTGTTGGCTCTCCCTAGTGCGTAACTGCATTTTCCCTACCTGTACAAGTTTTTAGCGCTCCAATGACTTTTGATGTCGAAGAGCCGTAAAGCTACACAAAAAAACTACACAAAAGCATGTCATTGGAGAGAACACTTTCTGTGCTAGTATCCCTAAAACTATTAATACAAAATAATGTGAGGAACATAAAATTTAAGTCGATAATCTGGCGCTTCCGGGTTAATGATTGTAGAACACCTCTTAATCAGCCTCGGATAAACCGGTCCTGGGATTAACCGGCCGTAGAACAGTATTTTTTCTCTACATACTCATTTTTAAGTTTTCAAAGTTTATGTAAAGTTCGTAATGTTTGATAATATAGAAATAATATTTGTTTATTTATGAAAAGCTGATGAAATTCTAAGCTATTTTTGAAGGAAATTTTATTTTCACGAGAACCTCGGCTTAACCAGCCAAACTGGTAACCGGTCAAACGGGTAACCAGCCAGGGTATCGGTCCCGACCAGACCATCTAAGAAGGATTCTACTGTAGTTCAACTATTAATTGAGTTGGCGTTGAAATTGCAAAGTAATCAATGTTGCAAACGTGCAACGCTCATTGTTTTCTTTGGTGGCTGTTAATACAAAGCTGTGTTTGGGTGGAAGGAGAACTTCAGGATCTAGACTTAGGGGCAGGAATCTAAGTCCAAGAAGGGGACAAGGGTCGAAGTCGTCCCAAACATCTGTTATACAAGTAAACCGCTCTGCTCCAATGAACAGTTCTTCACGGATGGTGTTACCTCTTGAGGGGATCGTGAAGTTTAGTCCACCCACTCCCTCTTGTAACAATTTTATTTTCAATTAATTTAAATTTTACTTTATTTAATACACAATCGTTCAAAACTCATAAATATATTGTCACGGAGTGCCATGACATTCACCCCCAACCCTGAGTACTTCACGATAATACATTAATTACTTCTTTATAATAATATATTAACGGTCTTCGTAATTCAACCGAAATTTTCCACTGAATCTTTCCGCCGACAATTGAGAAACGGAGTCCGTCAATAGCAACAGATAAGAGCTACCGATGTCGGCGTCTCTCGGGACAACAGCTTGTTTTTGAGCATAGTCAGAGATGATGAAACAAGAGGGATGACACACATCCCTCACAGCCAGCATCCCACTACCCCTCCACGACTACTGTGGTGTCGTATGTAAATCTCCCCTCCCATGTACTCCCTCCCCCTCTATAGTGACCTTTCTAAAATATCCTTATGGTTATGAACAACCCCCATCCGAAGAGGACGTGGGTTTTCGTCTTCATTGCACACACCCATCCCCGCGGCACCCCCGCGACCCGATTTAAGGCGATGTCCACTCGCCACTAGTAGAAGTAGTTGAGTTGTAGTCGTCGTGTTATGATCATTGAGTGGCGAGCCAGTAGTACACGCTGATCGAGAGGGTCCCGGACGGCCGAGCCTGAACGTGTGTGCCAAACCCGAGACCACTGACATCACCACCGTGGCTCTACAAGATGGCGCACTGACAACCTTTCTGACGGTATGAAATAATGGAACATTATTACGGACCCTGTCGCTAATTGAGGCACCCGCCTCTTTAAGCCCTTCAGGCTAATTTTTCTAGAGCATCGAGTATCCACCCACATCGGGGAATTTAACATAAATGTTTGATCAATTGCCCTCGATGGCATTCAGTATAAAAGTTTAACCATTTGCCCATAAGGGCATTGCTATAATTATTTAATCATTTCAGGCTTCTTGCCAATCCAATCATTTAACTTTTTTATATCTTATATATGTTTTATTAACCGAGCACCAAGATATGAATAGGGGATCTATTTACAGATCTCTTTGTAAAGCGAGTTACTTTGAATACTACTTCTGAGGTCTGCCCCTGTACTAACCGTTTGGGAGTATAAAAGCACCGAGACGCCACCGGCGCCCGGTCGCTCCCGTACGTGACAATATCATAACTCACTATTATATCATAATTTACTTAACCCCGTCTTCAACAATGTCATTCCGGTGTACACGTGGTTATGCATCTCTTGTTGTATTTTCTCTACCATTCTTCTCTTACTGGGGTCGCTCCCTACTATCAGTCACATCGTATTATCAGTCACCCACTTGTCTTAAATATGTTACGTAACCCTCCAATCTACTCCTCACACTGTTCGCATAGATCATAAACCTGTTAATGCTTCAATAATTTTGATGTTTCTCTTAAATTGATTATTTGAACCTTCCGCAGCTCACCCAATAACCTCCCTCTCTCCAGTCCATACAGTGAACAATCCCATAGTATGTGGTTTCCTGTCTCATCTCCTTGTCCACATATACACATCCCATTTTCTTCTATTCCAATTCTATATACATACGTGTTGAAATTGCAATGGCCAGTAACGAATTCCATCATATATGGGCTAGACATAAACCATTTTCTATTCTTGTCTGGGTACCTTACATCACTTATATATTTGTATAT
Source organism: Laupala kohalensis (assembly GCA_002313205.1). Lineage (NCBI taxonomy): Eukaryota > Metazoa > Arthropoda > Insecta > Orthoptera > Trigonidiidae > Laupala > Laupala kohalensis. Next base: position 792,767 of record NNCF01126069.1, read on the forward strand.
ATATATATATA
>NNCF01126069.1:798793-823045 GCA_002313205.1 Laupala kohalensis
TTACTCCACCCAACCTCCCGTACTTTCCTCTCTTCCAAACTAAACGTCGATCTACTACGTCGCGAACAATCGGCTCTGTCGGGCAGCGTCATAATCCATTCGATTGCCGCTCGATCGCTCTCCGGAGCATTTCTGTCCCACCCCTCTTCCCCGTCCCCACGCCAAATCCCTCAACGCTGAGATGGCATCGCAGGTGGAGGATTCAGCTTCGTTCCACTCACCTGTGGAGTCAGGTGAGAGGGGTGACGCGTGACGTCATTGACCTCCCCATGGCCCTTCATGCCATCATTCCCTGGGAGTTTGACACCCAGTAGGTCGGATGGTTCACAACTTAATAACAATCAGGGGTTTCCAAATCCATCAGGGCACTAGAAATCGGTCAAGGAGATAGCGGCGTGGGAACTAAATAGGACAATACTCTAGTAGGACAAAATAGGCAACCCGTTTAACATGTATGTAATCTGGTGCCTACACCGATTCATATACATTCGGTTTCCAACATCTAATCAACTCCGTGAATCGATGTTTCGATTAACTAATTATGTTTTCAGTCAATGTAATGAGTGGTAATTACTGTGCAAAGACACCGAATTTGTGAAATTAACGTTGATAACACTAAATACAATTTTCTATTCACAGTTGTCGTAATCCTTCCAAATTACCTTTCACGTTATAGTATTAATTGCAGTAATATTCGTCACATGGAAAAACTAAGCCTCGTGTTGATATTAAACAGTAAACTTTATTATTATAAGTTACATTTACATCTTTCATGTCAGCAGAATCAAAAATTGATGGGAGAGAGGAGAGCAGTTAGTTTCTCCATACGAAAATTATGCGAACCAGGTTCATCGATGTCTAAATATCGGAATAATCGTTGTTTGCATCGTACTCCTCTTCGCAACAGTTCTCGCGACATTATCGAGGAAACATATCGAAGAAATAATGTAGATATCGAGTTAGGTATTAGCAGGAAAAAATCTACATTATTTCTTTCAACATACAACATACTTTATTACAATAATTTTTATAGTATTACTGTAAGAATTTTATGCCATGTCATATAATAACGTACGTTATTTTCATTTAGTTTTTAATGTATTAGAAATATTTCAGTTGACACTTTCAGATCTGAATTTTTATTTTCAGCATTTGATACTCCAGTTGGTAATTGTCAAATACAAAATAAAATATATTTTAAATATAGTATTTTCTTTAAAGAATGCAATGTTTCTTACAGTATAAAGCAATATTCAAAGTCAAATTTATATGTCCCTCTACGCATTCTTGAAAAATACCAGCTGTCTCAAACTCTGCAACCAAAAATTCGAAATGCGTGGAGCCTCAAGTTTCAGTCTCTAATTAACGCGTATTTAGGAAACTTGGAGCATCGCAGGTGAACGTGAGCTACCATGGTTTTATGTCAGAGGACATACGACACAAAAGAATTCTGGAGCGGTGAAATAATAGACTTGAGGAATAGTTGAACGTTGAAGGGAAAGAATAGAAGAGAAGAGACGGCTTCGTTAGTTTACAAGCAGAAACACTTTAATTCATATGATTCAGTTTTCAGTATTGAAGGAACACTACTAGCTTTACAGATAACACTCACTTTTTAAATTAATACACAATATGTAATAATTGTTACCATGAAAATTTCCAATTAATGAAGAAACATAAAACAAAACAATGATATGATCCACGAATTGCATTCCTTAAAATCATTCACCAATTGTTTTTCATTGTTATTTTCATTTTTTATATTTTTTAATTCATCCCTTCAGTAATATGGTATAGAATTTAATTTTCGACTGGTGAGTAACAGTCTGAACAAATATTATCACAAATCAAAGAAATTTAGGAAATTTGAGGTGAATACACATTAAGATAGCAATACACTTTAAACTGTAACGGATGATTATTAAAGAATTAATGGAAGAGAAATAAATCAACCCAATATTTTTCATGCAAATAACATCAAGTAAATAATCTCATTGTATCGTCTTCTTAGGGGATTAAAACACCGATAATATTTTTCATATATATTTTCAATATTATTGCTCTAAAGTAGATAATAAAATCCCCTTAAAAAGCATTTCCTTATACATTTTCAGAGTTGCATTACAAAAGATTGAAGTGAAGATTTGGATTCCATAAATTGTGAATTTACACATTAAAAATTGATTTCAATGTTTTGGTTTTGTTTGATTGCAATACACAAATTGAAATAAATTAAAGTACAGGAGTATATTCATTTACAAGTTGGTAAATGTTTAATGGTCGCGTACCGCCATTAATATCGTGTACGATGTACTAGTAACGTAAGTTTCGTAAAATTAATCGGAATGAAATTCTTTTATTCAAAAAATTATTTGTTTAAAGAACTTGTTATCATGTTCAGTATCATCGTAGTAGAAACTGCGTTTAAATAGTAACGTTAAACTTTCTTATTAACTGATTTTTGTGATCACTTGTGATATCAACATTGCCTTTTAAAGAGATTATCGGTTAAAGGAGTAGAATTTTTTAAGTAAAGAAGTTTACGTAAAAGAAGAAACGACATGATGAGTTGTTAAAATTCATTGTTCCCAAAATTCAGAAACAGAGAGAGCTTTCATATTAGTTGAAAATTTTCTACATATTTTTTTAAACTTAAGACCCATAATAGGCAATAATGTTTNTATATATCCTACAGAATATTCCTGGGTGAAAATAAGAAAAACCTTTGACATCACAATAATTTTGAAATATATAGTGAGCCCATTTCAACCAACTTTACGAAACCTGTTATTCTTGTCAAGTCGATCCCTGCTCCAGTGAATGCCCCACCCCCGCCACCTCGCGAACACCATCTGGCGACACGTCGTCCGCTCACACCTGCAGCACCTGCATGGTGCCAGAGAGGTGGGGGGATGGAGGAAGCAACAGCGGTGCGGCCGCGCCCAGACCCCTCCTTCCACCCCTGGCGCCATCGATCGCTCAAACAAACGCCAAGCGGACTACGCGTCTCTCCCCCCCCCCGTCGCCATTCTCCGCGAGACTTCAAGGGTCTTATTTCACTCCCTTGTGGGCATCCTGCGTCAAGGAATTGCAGAGTTCATGTTCAAAGACCTAATTAATTTCCGCTGTTATCTTTCGCTAATACATGATGAATTTTGGAGAATTATGGTTAGTAATTTATCGGTCAATGCCATTACCTAGAGTGTGAATGAAATTTCTGCATAAAATATACATGCAACTAATATTATACACAATGAAAAATAAACATTGTCCGTGTGGAACAGATATGAACATACAAATAACAGTTTCTTGGAAAGTAACTGTTGGTTCATTATAATATATCGCGCTATGAATTGAGCTTCAATTTTGCTGTCTTATTTTCCCTCAAATCAAGATACAACTTAGCGTATTCTAATAATGAGTTGTTTTCATTAACTGGGTAAGTCAATGGAAAAATGGTTTGTCATGAATAGATGCGATAATAGATCATAGTCCAATATAATATCTTTCTTCAAAATATAAATATATTTCAGTAGTCAAATCACATATACGTTCCAACTCCCAGCAGAGAGAAAATAAATTCAATTTTTCGTAAAGTATAGAAAAAAGTACCTTAAATAGTATTGTGACGAATCAACTTTCTGTCCTACCCCTTTGGTGTCCTTCACTTCATCTTATTTTTGAAGTGGAATATTACATAATTAAATTTTGCACATACTTATAGATGCGAGGGTTGAAATTCGATCATTTCTTTCTTTCTACCCAGCAATCAGTTCTCGTTTTAAAAAATAAATCTTTGACATTATGGATATATTAAATGAAACCGTCATAAAAGTATCGCGGTCTGTGCAAAGTGCTAATAGAAAATGAAAAAGAAATGTCCGAATGCCTGAGATGAGGATTGACTTTAATAAATTGCCGTAATTTAATAGTGATAAAAATATTTACACTTTTTTCACTCTACGGCAATTTTAACGCCCTAATAAATCACGTCAGTTTTAAGATAAAAATATGTATATGTTATTAGAAATATTTTCCTTAGTAATATTAAGAAATCTTAGAAGAGAAAGATACCATTTTTGGCGGTTGAGCAATCTTAGGTTTTTCATTATAATATTGATAGAACTCCAAAACATATTTACTCATCCTCCTCTTATTGTTATATCATTTTCTGCCTCGATATCAATTGAAACCGTTATCAAACCCTTTTATTTCAATATTACATATCATTCCTCAGAAAGTACAGAATACGAAATAAAATAGTAATGACGTTAATGACATTAAAAAAACGAAAATAACGCCAAAGTATTATACAATATGAGGTAAAGGAAAAAGTAAGTTGTTTCTTTACTTTGACGGTTGAGCCATGAACAATATGAAACTTAAAATATATATATCCATATATGTCCAACATTTTATCGTAACATAATACCACATTGATTTTTAAACTTAGGAAAAAACAAAAAAAACAAACTAAAGTAGATATGCGAGAAAATATTTTGTTGTTATACCACCTCGAATGTTCATTCAGTAAAAAGCTTTACGGACATGCACGTAAGATAAGAATATACGTAGATCTGTGACAGGGGATATTTCAATGATCAAATAACCATAATTCAGCCTCACATGAGAAGAAATCATAGAAGTGATTCACTGGTGATGATAGAATCGACGTGATGAAGCAGGTCAACAAGAAGTATCGCCCTGAGCATATATGTGCATGGAGCATTCTCCTCGCGTGCGGCGTATGCGGCGGACGCGCGGGTAGCCGGATGGTCAGTGCCCCGAAGGCGGACGCTACTCTGATAGCGCGGTGGTTTCGCTCAAGGAGGAGGAGGTGGAACGGGGCGAGTCAAGGATGCAGTTCGATGGCTCATTAGATCACCCTAACTAGATATGAGCACGGTTTCCCGTATATACACACACTTGTGGGAGCACAGATCGCTCGCTGAGTATTACTAGTACAATGTACCACCTGGATTGGAAAGCGAGTTGATCTAGTACGAACCACTTAGTTTGCGTACAGTGGAAATACTCTCTTTTGAAGATCTATTGGTGGAGGTTATAACTTTTCGAAGAGAACTTCAACGAGGTTATATATTATATATACTAAAAGTAAATTCTTCCCTGAATCATAAATTTAGGTAATTAATCAAAACTAAATTCAATCAAAATTTTCTATTGTTTCTATAACTGTAGCACAGCAATGAAAACACATTCGGAGAATTGAGAGAAACCCAAAAACACTAACTTTCCGATAATGTTTTCCGTTTTTTATTGAAGCTTAAGATATCCATCTCAAATTAGTTTGGTTTCAAACCACTATTTTATTAAACACAATATATAACGATGCAAACCAATGAGTTTCGTCAAGAAAGAGGAATAAACACTTCCAATTATTCTCTTGGAAAACATCGCTCCGGGATCTCTCTCCGTGCAGACAATGCAACGCGAGCCTCTGCTGAGAAGATACGTCCTCGTTCGTGTTCGATCGACATTAATTCGATTTACAATTATTTTTATACTCGTGTATTACTTAAGAATTAATGGTATCATTTCTTTCTTGTGTACGTTCATATCGCGAAACATTTTTTGTCTTCTTTTCGTATTTTATTCGCGAGTTATTTCCGAGAGATTGTCTCTCATACTTCATTTAGCCTTTACTCCAGAAAATCACGTAACAATTATCTGTAAAGATATTGTTTTATAAAAATATATGCTCACAAACTTTTTATTAAATTTCTGTCTCGCAAGTTTTGCTGTATTAAATGAGATAAGAAAAAGTTCAATATGATATGGTTGTAGCATTTGCTTCTATTATCTCTCATACTATCCGCGCATTGCTTATATTATTATCTTAACAAATCATTTGAGTGGCTTTGAACCGTGTGAAACACCTTCCTATGCGTTAGCGTTGAAAACAGCAAGTTCTTGAGATGTAAGTTAACTTCATACATTTTCATTCTAATTCACAAAGTTGAATAAACACTCGTTATCCCATCTCATAAACGCCGCAGTTGGGGGAAAATTCAAGAGTTAATAGTTCCTGGAAGTTGAAGTTACTTCAAACTATGCCTCTGTTGTGTAGTCAGTTTCAAACGTATAACAGGTGGCGCTAGTGGGTCACGGCAACCGTACGTGACAGAGGAGTTTCAAGATGCTCTAGATCTACCAGATGTTGCGAGGGCGTCGCGCAAACATTCCCGTTCGCTTATCTGCAACCGACCACGAAGTCGACACGGTCCTGTAAGATTCAGTCGCCTAGTTCTTGGCTCGAGAGAATGGGCGCTTGAGATATTTATTTTCCCTTTCGTGTTGAATTTTGGAGGTCGTTCATGTCATAAATGTTACCTGACCTCTCTCTCCTTCTTGCGATCTTCGAGTCGTCTTTCAAAACATTCGACGTTGTTTCTTTAATGGGTTTCACTTCTCTTGTAATTTTATATCATTTCTCATTTAAAAATTACATTTAATAAAGAGAGTTACATGAGAATAGAATCGTATTGTCTTTCTAAAGCTTTATGGAATTCACATTTCTACGCATATTGTGGTAAAAGGTTTTCGTATGTTCACTTCCATTCGTGGGCAAGATGAGTAGAATTTAAGAGATGAGTTCAATGCTAATACTTTCTTATTAATCCCAACTTGTTCTGGTAACCGACACTAGGCGCTGGCATCGAATATAGCCAACCTTATGTAATGAAATTGCAACGTTCCAGCATTACGAAACTCAACGGAGAGGTTCCCATACAGTTGGCATGATATTGTTTGATCGCTGATTGAACGTAGTGAAGTAAACAAAATACGGAGACCTCGTGTGCACGCAAGATGACGTTATATGTTGTCGTGCAAATTGTGTTGAACCATGAGTTCACGCGTGAAATGTGCGTACGCTGGTTGTAAAAAAACGCTTTAGCGTTCACCCGAATTTGTATTTTTTTCGTATTACCAAAGTATGAGCGAAGGTTAGTAATGCAGATCTTTGACAAAAGATGTAACTAGTTAGTACTAAAATACAGTTCTGTATATGGTTCAGCTAATAACAGATGAAATTAAAAATTGATATGATGTTAATAAGAAATGTTTAAGCTGCTCTGATTTTGTGTAATTTGTAACTAAATTATCTGAAAGCTATTTGTCAATAAACATTGATTTAATTTAACTAAATCTGTTTTTATTTATATATAACCATTTTCCTTTCTGCCGATACTGAATGCAATCAACGTCGTGAAAAATATTAGTTGGGAAAAATACATATACATCTGTATTTTCAATGTTTAAATAATTTTAATTCCTTTAGTTTACGTCACAATTTTCTACAATTAATGTTCAATGAGAAGCAATTTAAAGTTACGAAAATATTTGAAAGACCGCGCTTTTATAACTGCCGCGCCACGCGATGGTTTCACGAACCACCGGTGAATTACGTCATAGATTACACGTTTTTCTTGCTAATGAGCCCCTTTAGTTTACTGTAGTATTCCTGTTTATGGGTTCATTCAAGGATATACACGAATATGAATGTTTTGGCCAAGGAAATACAAAAATGGATTTTTAAATAATGCAACTATTTTTTAAAAATTTTCAATCGGAAAGAATTTTTATGACAAGAGAATTACATGTTTTTATTTCAAAGATATGTAAGAGTTTTCTTAAATGTGTAATTTTGTTAATATTTCTTTAATCTGTCCTAAGATGCTTGTGGGCTATAAGATAGGGATAGTGGGTGTAAATGTTTCTAAACATAAAATTTCAAGTTATTTTAAAACCATTATGCAAATGTTCATAATTTCAAGATATATACATCAATACCTGAACATGAGAATTTTAAAAGTAAAATAATCTAAGAAAATCTTAAAAGATAAAATGAAAAGGTTATTGTTACTTTCTTGTGGGTTCTTATGTGTTATCTTATTTTTATGATGAATAGTTGAATTATGGAAATTGTAGGTTTCCTATAGGTTACCTTGTTTTGCTATACTGCAACTTTTATTTTGTTATATTGTTATCGACATTGTTCATATAGGAAACACCGTCAACTTGGAGTATTAAGAAATTATATTAAATATGAGGGAGTCAGCGTGGCTCACGGGATATATTTAAGTTCTGCTTGGTGCACACAGCCTACCGCGATGGTGGGGCTTTAGGTTATTAGAAGAAAGTGGGAAGAGCGTTGAGCTGCTGGTTAGACGGTCGGGATTCGATACCCAGTGGGGTGTGGAATTTTTCGTCACACCTCAACGCCCAGACTGATATCTAGATCTACTCACTGTGCTGTAAAATGAGTACCAGATCTATCCAGGGGTCAAACCGGCCTGAGCCAGATACTGGACACATCTCCTCTTCCTTGCACCGAGTCGTAGTAATTGTGAATTGTCCCCCGTGAACCTAGTACATGAGCACACTTTAGGACCCGTTGAGGGACAGATTCACGTCGACATGAAGAAATAGACATTAAATATGGTTTTGTTAAATAGGTATAGTATAATTAAAATGAATATAGTATAGTTAAATAGGTATAAGTGTTTGAGTGGTGGGTTGAGGAGGGAGGACAATTGGGTTCGTTAGTGAATTGGAGGTGAAACAACTATTGCATACAACTTTTAATTGTAACAACTATTGCAACAAAATAACTGCATTAGTTCATTAATGAGAAACTGCCATATTTTGCAATGTACCATGCCATCGTGTGGGTTGAGGAAAACGCCGTGATACTCGTGCCGCTAATGAGATGGTCGTCTGCCCACGGCATCCCATTCGAACAGCTTCTCGTCTGCAGCCGCATACACTAACCACACGTCATCGCCTGGGGCGTTCCCCTCGCAGCCTCAACCACGAGATAGCGGCCACATTCTGCATCATCTCTACATACAAGTCATTCGCTGTTAAGTAAAATGTCACGCAATTGGAGAAACATTTGAGGTTTTGATAGAGGGTTTCTCTGATTTAAGATGCACTAAAAATTGTGTTATGAATTACGCAGAAAAAAAAATTAAGAGTGAAACTAATTTTGATAAGCAAATGTTCCGTAACATTATTCTTGGTGTTTCATAAAATAATAATTTCGCTAATGAACGCAATTTTTTCTGAAGGAATTTCTAACACCCACTATTAAAATGTGAACCACCAGTTGTTAAGTCGAGTTGGAGTTCAAAGCAGAATTATTTTGTTCGTGGAGAGTAACTATCTATGTGGAAAAAAATTTGCAATATGATACTTTCAATTTCCAACGCTAATCACGAAAATATCTCGCCAGCTCATCTCATTATCCCATGGATCTCGTTTGTTCGTCGTTTAGCCGCCAAAGTTAATATTTAATCGACTTCCCTTATAATGTTTACAACTCTAACAGTTCGAAGTATACTGGAAAAAGACGATAACAATTAGAAGGAGATGAAATTTATGAGACAAAAAAAGGAAAAGTTTTTAAATTTGGATCATGAGAAGTCGGAAAATGCCTATTAATGTAGAAGCTTCTCTGGACATGGAATCGTATGGTAGCTCCTTCCGGGAAGGTTCTGGGAGGTAGTGCATATTAAGAAGTTATTATGAAAGTCGCTTAAATTTTCACGATCATTAAAGGTTATTCACGGAGTTCGAATTAAATAACATTAATTTATGAATAGTTAAATGTTAAGATCTACCATACAATAATTTTATCAGCTTGCGTTTTAAGTTAAAACCATATACATGAAAAATGGTCTTTCGTTGTTCACTACGGCTAGTAATCAGTAAGATTGTTCTTCCTTGTATTAGATTTGTAACATTCTTGATAGTTTTTGTACCATTTCTTAGCTTGATTACTTCACAATTTAAAAATATAACTTCTTTAATGCTTTCTCCATTAAAACAAATGCAACATAGAAATGTCATTGGTTGGAAATGTCAAATAATTAGCATTGCAATGACTGAAATTTTATAGACATATTAATATATCGAAGTTTTTCCTCTCATTTAAAATAGTTTAGTGCAGTCTTCCGCAAAACGCAGGTCTGTCATAACAAAGCAAGGAAAACGTTTCGTGCATTAACGTATCACTAGTAGGACTTGGTTTTCTACAAATGTTACAAACTAAATACTGGCGGCTCGTGCGGGGCTCGTTGTAACAGTTATTTCCTGACTCTTAAGGTTTCCAAGGCCGGTACTAAGATATTTACCCGAAAGTGATAAATACTTGTCCTATTCGATTATGTCGACAGTACGTGTTTTTTTACGATAGTTTTTTATTCGAAATATGTGTATTTAATTAACCCTTCCACGTTTAAGATACGACTGGCAACAAAAAGTCGAATGTTCAAATATCTTACGGCTTTCTACGTTCCACAAAGGTAAATTTTTTTGGTGTCTCTCTATGCCATTTCTCGCTAATACATTCCGGTTTAACTTAGACTTGATTACAAGTCTAGTTATCACTTGGGCAGCAATAAGAGCGATGCTAAAATATTTGGTGACATTTTCCTGAGAGCAAATTCATCGTGATAAGATAATGTTGTAGAAAATGCCGTTAATCATGTACGTAGACACCTGACAAAATGATAACCACGTAATGAAGCACCCACGCACTACACTTTGTTCCGTGGTCAGCCCACCCAAGCGCCTAGTTTTCAAAGGGTGTCTCTGGTATTGTGTCAGGGCTGTAACTCATTTCATTTCAGTAGAGTGGCTTCTAGTTCTTCTCGCATTCATTATGAATAATTAATGCAATGATCAATCTTCTATGACCGCAGCTGGCTAAACGCATTCAATGGAGCTGTTCATCATAATTAGAATTTATAAAATAATTGTGATACGTATTACCACCATTTCAATTTCCAACAAATTACCTTGATTATTTTTAAGTATTTATTGAATTAATTCGGGTAAACTGTCGATCAAATATGCTGGGTTTATATATATTTGTAATAAATGAAAATATACTCGCTGCTCCAAAGGATTGATCTTAGATTTATTAGGGAACTATTTTTAAGTTGACAGTAACGATGGCCGAACGTTTTATCAAATACTATCTTAAACACCTTTTTTTGGCATTTCTCTTCCATGTTCGAAATAAAATTCATTCAATTAATAGGTAAAGTTTTAACAACTGGGAAGTTTATTTTTAACGTCAATTTTTATGTTACATTCTCATCAGTAAACGCTTGATGGCTTGATGTGCAAGGGTATAATTAACTCCAGTATCGAAAATTCATCAAATAAGTTAATACCGTGCATAAGTAGATTATTTTACGATCTTTAAATAATAATTACAGATCAATTCTAGCCCAGAATATGGCAAAAAGCAATTTTTGAAATTTTGACGATGCAAAATTTTTGATATTACCTCAAAGCTCTCAATCCAAGTTTATAATTATCAGGTAAAATAAGAAGAAAACAGGAAGTAAATACATCAAAAGGGTAGGAACACAATCGCCTCTTTTTGGTGTACAATTATTCACTCGCGTTGTGAACGTACAAATAAACAATGAAGTTCGTTCGTCAAGGAATAAGAAGCTTACTGCAAGTAGCAATTTTCAACAGTCGAGAAAGCACAAGAGCTCCACAACCAGTTGTCAGTGACCACTTGACTATTACTTGTGTACTGTTCCTGGTGATATGAATCATTTGTCTAATGCCCACGCTCCCCATTGCGTCTACGGGAGGAATGGAGTGGCAATCTGACTGGACAGGCAGAGGGCGTGGGGAAGTTTGCTCCGTGAGGCGCGCATTCCCTTTTGTCTGAGTGATAAATGTTAGCGAAACAACCTATTATCGGACACTTGCAATACTCTATACGAACACAGCGAGCTCCCTTTGCGCATTTGTGACACTCAGGGTTTCCGATCCGTCGCCAAATGCTCATGGCGCTCTTTATAATGAATTTCAAAACCTGGAAAATTGCCAATTCGATTTTCTTATGAAGAATCTAGCTTTATTTCTGAAATTTTAGTTTTGAAAGAAGCATACTCATTGCTCAAAATACCAATCGAGCAAAAACAGTCTTCCAATTTTCCAGTTTAATTCTGTAAGTGATGGATTTTTCACTAATTTTTCGTTGGGGAGCCGTTTAAAATTCGCCTTCTACCTATGGTGAAGCTGGTTCAAATTCCGGTTGATAGTTCAGTAATGTTCACTAGTTCAGTAATGGATAAAACAGGTTCGCGGTATGTTTTCTCCATGTACTCTCATTTCCCGTGTTTCTCATTCCACAACGTTCACTGATAATCATTCCCTCTTCACTCCATTAATCATCCGCCATTCTCATCATCCTTATAGTTAGATGCCTCTCCACATCTGTCTGTGATTGTGGAGAGCTACAGATAACACAACATCTTTATCAGTGCACCGTGTGTCCCTCGACATGTACTATGAAGGACCTCATAGCAGTCACTCCAAACGCCATCGATGTTGCCCACTACTGGGCAAAGAATATGTAGCCATTAAATGACCGACCTAAACATAATCTTCTACTTGCATGTGCTTATTTGTCCAACTTCAACTGTATTCATTTAAATAGGCGTCTTCTTTAAAAATTGTATTTTGTATCTGTCAAATGTGTGTATATTGCTATACTTTACGTGTAATACACACTCTGACACGAAAAAAAAGAAGAATCATCCATATCAATCACCATCATACGGACCTCCACATTCACCCGTGTCACCACCATGCCAATGATAGAGCTTGCGAAGGAAGCGGCGATGGAACACAGCGATGCCTTGTGCAGTCTCCCCATCGAACTGTCGAACAAATACGTACATACACCTAATTTTTCATTAGCCAAATTTAAAATTCAACTTTTATGGAATTCCTTTAAACTTTTAATAACATATCGTTAAGTTAATAACAGACCGTTATACTACGAACCCCGATATTTTCCCATACACTTCAATTAAGGGGCTTCTTCTTCGAGAGTGTTTGCTGCATTGGCTCATTTGATTTGCACTTATCAAATATTGTATATCTTCTTCCATCAAATTAACTCGAATGATAACACAAATTCCTATATTACACTTGCATTTTCCATATATTCACAAGTTCGACACATTCGTCACATGTACTAGGGGTTAAAATCGTTTAGGAGATAGAAAACTTGAAGTGAACCGGAGTCGCGGTAAAAGAAGCACTCAATTCCCGCTCATGCCAGTCGCCCTTTATAGAAGCATTGAAGCAAGTAATAAATTGTTTAAAATATTTTATAAGGTACAAAATAATAAAAGAGAGAGAATATGGGTACTGTTTTATTTTATTTTTGCAAGTTTGCCATTTAAACCTTTAATCCTCCTCTTAACCGACAGCGGTGGTCTAGTGTAAGCGTATTTGCCTTCACGATATCACTGCGAAATAGAGTGTAGGTTCAAACCCTTCGTACTCAAACAAGGTAACAAGGGAAACAAGCTTTCAGCTAGTATTTTCCTCACCCACTCCAGACAAATGTCGGTTCGCTACCACAAGTTCCCCAACATCTTTTCTGTCTAATTCCCTCTTCCAAGTCATGGTTAGGTGGACGAGCAGTCCTCGTGGACTGATCTTCACCATGGAATATGAAATAGACAATAAATAAATAGAGTGAGGTCATTGTCGTTGGGAAGCGATATAGCGAAAAAAATCCTTTGTTGTTGAATATGTTTCTGGTGGCAATATAATATCTTAGAGGTAAATTATAGAGGTAACGATAGTGTCGTCTGGAGGCAACCGAGAACCAGCACGCGTCGCTAAGCATTGTAGGTTACCGCCCAGAGTAACCCTTTGCATAGGACGTAGGGTGAAAATGAATTCCTGCGTGTATGCTAAATTTTTTGTTATGAAGCACATTCACAACATTTAATCTATTTTTAAAGTATTGAGTAACTCCATCTGTAATACAAGTAGATTTCATACAACAATATTTTTATCATATCTCATCTTTCCTTTGGTCATCCATCATCATACTTTGGCCACCCGTCTTTCCTTTGGTCATCATGAGATGTCTCAGTTTCAGGAGGTGGTGAGGAGACAAACAAACAAACCTGAAGAAGACCAAACCAAATCTGGCCGTTACGTTGGAAAGTTATATTTGATTATATTATATTTTCTTAAGACTTATATCACTGTAACGTTTTTCTTATTATTTATTGAATTGTTTATGTTCGATGCAGAGTTTATTTTCCTAATCTCGCAAAGTAGCTTCGCATAAGCTATAAAAAGCACCTTTAATTTTAAGTCTTAGGAGTTTAAAGTGTTTCGAAATGATCTTGCAGTAACTGATAAAAGTACACCTGGACTGAACGGACATCTCTAGCGTACAGGTGCGCTACACGCTTGCGCAGTTCGTTCGAGATGACTTTCCCGCCTTGAAGATATATTAATATTCTTCAGTAACCTCACGTCTCTGGACGGAGGAGGTGGATATGAAGAAAGGCCCACGCGTGTAATAGCTCACATAGTTCAAACTTACGCAGCCAGGGGGCACCGTTGACCAAGCTACGTGAATTGCGTTCAAGGCAGTATCACTGCAATCCTACGCTTGGGCGCGTGGCGGTCGCTCGTCCTGCAAACAATTACGTAGTTCACTTGTTTCATTTTTTATTGTATGTTTTAAGCCTGCTTTCGTATGAGAAGCCGACCTTTTAGGAAGAAAATACGTATTGTATCGTATATTATTGTTTTATGCTCATAATTTCATATTGAACCATTTATTTTTCATTCGCATTCTTTATACTGTGAAGTATTTCTTACTTGAATGTATTATTGGCTAGGCAATTTAATTCTTCACGACAATGAAATCTTGTTTGTTATAAGCACCAATCAAATTAATTCTACTTCAACAATAGGTGTATATCTTATTGGAGTGATCTTATTGCATTCGTTGATTCTTGTGAAACATTGCTTCAGATAACCAGCAGCGGCAGCTGTGTGGAGAAGCGGAGTCTTGAAGTTAATTTTCTGTGTGTATTGTCGACAAGGCGGACGCTGCTTGCTTCTAGAGCTGAGTCTTCAAGCTATTATTCTGTGTTTGTGTTTGTACAATAGTATTCGAACACTTCATTGGTCAAAACTACTCTATATTAAAGCTCTAAATCTGTTCAATTACTCAGAAATATTATATCAATTTGTGTCACGTCAAGTAAAAAAATACAGTAAAAATGTATTTACCATTATGTGAGATTTTGAGAAATCTTGCAAACTATAGGGTGTGATGACTGGAATGACATATACGTTCCCCATCTTATAATCTCTCTCAAAATTTCAAAGAAGTAATCATCTCGTTGAAATTGAATCTTCTTTGAAGAAACTTCTTTTCATCCACCGCTACACGCTACAACACAATACACCATATACGAGTTTGGGAAATAATTTTCTATTATGCCCAATAATGTGACTATTTTCATAGTGTGATCCATTAGTTCTGGTATTAATCACTCTCTTCAATAGACAACTTGTTTGAACCATTGTCTATCCAGTGCCGTTGAATTTTGGTACCTTTCCACTCCAAATTTTTTCTTTATTTTATTTAAATTATTATAGGCTTATATGAAGACTGGGTTTATTTTTTTTATATCCTGACAAAAGCATTGGTTTAACGTAGCTAATAATAACAACTAGAGCATGGCAAATGAAAAAAAAGAACGCAATAATGTTAAAATGTTCTTACCTCTCGCGGCATTTCAATAAAGAAAACAGAAAAAAAAACTACTTTAGCGGAAACTATTTTAGGTGACTGAATATAATGTGATTCTAGTTAAACAGACATTTTAACGATAAATCTAAATTAATATTCATGTTCTAAATTCTCAAAATAATTGTCCTCGAATAACAAGAACAACCAAGAGTGCGAATTATTATTTGATTATAACTCCTTCGGTGAATATTAACCAGATTCGTGATTAGTTGACAACTTGACTTCAGTCAACGTGGATGCAATACCTTACATAAATAGCCTTCTAGAATTCTAAAAAACAAATAAGTTAAATTAATTAAATATGAAATAATGAAATAATACAATTATAATAATCTAGCGAATGTTTTGACAACTAAATATTTCACAAATATTCTTCGACGTCTCCTCCTATAATATTATTCATTTGTTTCTGTATACATAATAGTTTCCATTACTATTATTCCTTTAGTCTCATTAATTTATTTTACCCTCGCAATAGTGTGCCGATAAAGATTATATCATTGTTTCATTGCTACTTTGATCTGTAAAGCTAATTAAATGAGTTTTATGATAACGGGTTATATATCTGATACAAACACTTCATAGTCATAAATATGAGAAGATAACATTCAGTTAAATTTTAATCTTATATCACTGCAATAATTATATAACAGGTTTCAAAAATACAAAGTGATGTCGATATTCTCAAACCGCCGATAATACACTGCCCACACAAAATTAGTGGCGCTGTAAATTCATCGCTCTATAACTTTGCATCAGAGTTGCATAATGTTTGAAAATGCATAAGAGTGAAATTTGAGCTGAGGAAGCTCCTAGGTTTTATGAAGACACTATTTTTTTTCATTTATTTATTTTTTGTCGCGTCTACATCCCTCGACATTACACGACAGGATACATTTTTTATCAGACACTCTGTTGTTGGGAGCTGTCTGTGCCGCCCCCATCGCTCTGGGACACCCTTTAAGTGAAGAGAAATGCAATTTTCGAGAAAATAGAGCAAAAATATCACACTTCAAAATGTCGGGGAGAGCTAGTCTCACGTATACGGAGTCAATAATGTGCACTCCAGTAGCTGAGATTAAAAAGTCACCCACTTCTGAAGACCAACCCCCTAACCCCCCACTCCCTCTGAAAATTGTATTTCAGATGTTCCAGAACTTCTCAGGATTGTGACTGCTTGTCCAAAGAACATGGTTTACGTTTCATCAATGGAAGAAACCCTCTACGAGCCACTCCCTTCAACATTTCACCCCTTTTGGAAAACTGGGGTTTTCTTACATTTAAATCGATTGATTCGTGATGAAAATTTAGTGTCATTACACATAAGCAGTATATTTGTATGAAAATTTTAAGTTCCATCATCTAACCACTCCCAATGATGGGGTGTCCACCTCCAACCCCCATACTACTTTCCTGAGTGAGAAAATGTTTTACGTGAATAAGATAGAAAATTGCTTGTTTGCACACAAAAGTTCAAATTAGTCGCTCTAATAATTTTCAGCTTTTTCGTAAGAATAGGGAAAAATGCCATCTTGCACCCTTAAGTTCAAATCTATTTATCTGTTGAACGGTTAGTTCACGATTACTATCTTCACTTTGAAATATAACAAACTCCAAACCACGATCATTCAATTGGACGAAATGTTGCAAAATGTAAGACCGCTGTGATACTATGTCAACATGGACCCGGGTGACGGAGACCCGCCAGTTGTTCGATAGTACGAGTATATTCATCCTCAACTTTTAACAATACATTTTGCCTTTCCTCCGTTCAGACATCGCCCCTACCATTTCTTCCTCAACTCACGCTTCACTTGCATTACACGAAGAATATTTTATTAAAGAGACAATTAATCCAAAAAAATAACGCTATCCAACATTGCATCAAGTACGCATAATTCGCAGTGACATCTGATTGGATTAATCACGATACCGAGGCAACATAATCGAATAGAAGTGTGACCGATGCAAAAGTGACCTAGTATAATAGACTCCATTTAAAATATTGCTTTTCTGAGAGTGCATGTCACAAAAACTGACCCGGACTCTGATCGAGCTCAGTCACCGGTTGACAGCCGTTTTGGACTCGGTTAGAGTGCACGTATAGTAGTATGGGGTAAACATGTTTACTAGTAACTTATTTCGGTATCACTCGAGAACACAAACCTTATACATTCATCTACTGCGATAGTTGATTATACATAAATTTGGAAAACATAATATTAAAATTTTATTGTTTTTTTTTCTTTAAAAAACTGTAAACTATAAAATAATCTAGCTATAAACTCGAAAGAAAAAAAGCTTAAAAACTAAAAAGATGAATTATTTCGTATCTTTTTACTAAAAAGTTGGAAGTAGAATAAAACATAGTCCAGGACACAATATGACGAAATCTTTTTTTAAAATTAATCTGATGTAACACGTTGTGCAAATATACGTGTTTTTAAGCTTCTTCTTCTTCTTTAGTTCAACAGCCCTGAGAATTTGACCTTGGTTTCCCTAATAATTGTCATCCACGGTCTTCTATCCATGGCAATTATCCTTGTCTCTTTCGCTTGACACTCATTTGTCTTGTATCTTCTTCCACGTTATTCTGTCATTTAAACTGACTTCTTCTTCTTCTTCCTCCACCTGGTTTTCCTTGCAATACTTTCGTGGCGGTTCTCTCTTCTGGCATACGAATAATGTAAAGTCTCGCAACCATTCCTACCTACGACTCTTAACTCTATCACGATTTCTGGTGATTTGTACGTATTTTTTCAGTTCTTCGTTTATTTTAATATTCCATACTCCATTTTGTTTTGTAAGACCCTGAGATATTTTTCTCCGTATTTTCCTTTCCCTCTCTTCCTCAACCTCTCTTCCACATTCGATGTGATGGTCCATGCCTCCGTTCCATATTGTGACTTTACGACGCAAACCTTCGTCGTACCCGGACCATTGGAAAAACAACAAACTTAAACACACATTTACAAGTATTTAATACACATAGTTAACAAATTCAAATCATAAGAACAAAAAATGTTTAAAAAATAAAAAACAATAGTTGAGAGAAAAGAAAAATCTCAAAATTGTCCTATTCTGGACCTCTTTTGCCGGTCCCAAGGTGCTTCGGTTCGCCCGCACATTTGGAGTCCGGTGGAGGAGTTTGGCTAGATGGAAACCTTGCCAGGACACGTGGCGGACATGTCTTCGCGGACCGAGGAGAATCGGTCGTCCACCGAGTGACCAACACATGGAGTTTGTTCGAGGCAATTGATCCTTATGAGAAAATTATAACCTCCTGTCTGAATAGCGTCATGTTATGTTGGGTTCTTCCCTCCTCCCATGCACTTTGTTTTATTCTCATTTATTTCCAATTCAAGTTTATTCCTTATGTCCATTATTTCCTCAGTAACTTCTCTCATACTTCTTTGAGAGTGATCCAGGACCACCTCACCATCCACATACTCCCGGACCTGCCTTCATCTGTTGAACATAGTTCTCGATGATTAAGTTTTGTGTTTCTTATAACCTTTTCCAAACATATATAAAATCAGAGATAGATAACGCATCTCTTTGATTTAGTCCCGTTGTTCACTCTTTTCTGAAAGCTTGCATGGTATTTTAATTTCACTATTTGTTTTACTTTTTTATGGAAGGAAAAAATAAATGTCAAAATCTCCATATAAAAACTGTAATGTGTATCTGATAAAAAAATATTATGAATAACGCAAGAAAATTTGACATTCCCCTCGTTTAAGAATATCGCATCGACGTGGTTTAAATACACGTTCACCTTTAAAATATAGGTAAGAGACATTAAAAAAACGTATACTTATGAACAATTCACTCCAATATTAATGAATACTTTCAAGATATTGATAGGTATTCAAGAAGAAGTATTAGTTCAAAAATACCAAACTTTATAGACGAGAAAAATGGGCAGTATTAAATAAAAGTTCAGAATAAAAAGTTGTTCTATTACCGCCGAAATTTTTTCATGATACACGGTAGAAATTTTTTTCGTTCCACCGTAATTTATTACGTTCCCATAACTTTCATATGAAAGAGATTCGTTAAAAGATTAAGGGAACAGTTCCTGGGTCACCGTGCGTCACAGAAACGCCAAGGGCGATGAAGAATGTTGAGGTATCTCTACGTAAAAGGAAGTCAATTTCAGCAGTTTCTCTGATGTCGATTATGAGATCGACATAAAATTAATGACTTGTTTGCGGTAATTAATCTTCGAACCTTTCTGAACTATTAATACTCCGTGACACAATGTCAGAGATTCTGTATCAATACGTTCCAGTCACTCACGATCATGATTAAATGGCGATTCTTGTGTCAGTTGAGAAAGAACGCGGAGGGGTTAGAGCATCACCACGCACGATTTTGTCGATAGAAACTTTCTTCTTTGAATTCCTGTTAAGGATACGCATCAATTAATTAATAAAATTCATAAATAAAATTACAAAACTTTTTGTTGTTTCTTTTACATCGAAGATAAATTTAATATGGGGCGAGAAAATAATGAAGCAAAAGTTCTCCGTCATATTTTTAAGATATTAAAACAATACAAACACATAGAAACTTAAATTACATCGTCTGAATTGTTGGAACACGATAGTTACTCAACTCAAAACATATTTTCTAAATAAAAAGGTAAGAATGACACATTACATATTACAATAATACGTTAGCTCATTTTTTTTATTCAAATGTGTAAACGAAAGAAATTTGTACTTTGGCACAAGTGAATACAAAAAAACTAACGAATTATTATGAATTAGGTACATGCATAATCTCTTTAAATCTTAAGTGAGTTCATAAAATTTTAATTAATAATTTTAATAATATTTCACTTCACCATCCCACGACATAATTTTTTTATGATTAAATATCAACAATTAGTTGATTCAACAATAGAGAAAACACAACGGAGGTATCATCAAATAACACAAAAACTTTATGTAATCTTTAAATTTATTTTACTGATATTATTTAAAATTAGTGACTTAAGTTCAAGATTTATTGTCAGTAACATACTACAGAGAAGAAAAATTGAGATGATTGACTTCCGCTGAATTTGGAATTTTAATGTATTGCGTATTCTAATTTCAATTCCTATATGATAAAATGCACGGTCCCCCTACAAAGCAATGTTTCATTTCAACTATTTGCTTTACTTAAAGTAAAATCTAGAGTTCCGAAGAAATGAGGGATGAAATTTCTTTTACAAACATCCACGGTTTACAATCAATAATAATATGAATAATAATAAATATTACTTTTACCAATAGTGGTGGTCTAGTCACCGACAGCGGTGGTAGTGATTCCGCTGAGCGGTAGAGCGTGGGTCCAAACCCTGCTCGACCTAACTAGGTGAGGTTTTCATCTGGGGTTTCCCTCATCTACTCCAGACAAATGTCGGTTCGGTACCATAAGTTCCCCGTCAACCCAACATCTCTCCTTCCTAATTTTCTCATCCCAGTCCAACGATTAGGTGGAAGAGCAGGCCTCATGGTCTGGACCTCGCCAAAAGACATTAATTAAATAAATAAATGTATTTCTCTTGTACTGCACAAAAATAATTGAACAGTAATTAAACAAAACGTACATATTGTTAAATAAAAATACAATAAAATTCAAATGTACTTTCAATGTGCATGGTAAAAATGAAATATACAATCAATTTACATTTTACTATTTGAACTCTCCAACCTTTTTCAATACTCACAAGAATAACAGAATAGTGCGTCTCTTTGCCCCACGCTATCCTGTTAACTTACCTAGACCAGACACTGTGGGGTCATTGACTGTTATAGTCTCTTTAAGAAGCGTGTTGCGGGTGATTTCACTATGGCGAGTTCTTTTGAAGCAGTATTAAATGGTATTAAGTACGAAGTATTAATAGAAATCTCATGTATAATCTGGATCGAGAGGTGGCTTAAAGTTGCAGAGTAGATGCTGCTTTGCCAGCTATCGCTCTGACGTCAAAGTGTTTCCGCGAAACTCGATGCGATATAATGTTAAAGAGTTTTCCCAGCATCGCTAGGGTAAATAGACAGACAGAAACAATACTCGGTAGAAAAAAATTTAGAACAATGTACAGGGTTAGATTGGACCTCATAATTAAGTTACCAAAGAAAATAACAAATTTGTTTCATGCAATTCATATATTTGTATAATAAGACAATACATGCCTTATTTGGTATTTTTAATTCTTCCTCAAAACTATGATGCATAAAAAATTAACACAACTCACATCCTATTCTAACATTAATAAATTCAATCGCGGAAGTTTCGTTGTGATTCGTTCAGTACTTTAAGCATGTTCAGTGTCGAGTTTTGTAGAAGTCCTCGGGTAAGGAAGGGAGAGTAGAACGGTCAATCTTTTTTTTGTGAAATCACAAACAAATAATTTTATTCGGTTTTCGGTTCGATAACTTACCGTTTAGTTACTCATATTATATTTTTCCAGATTCAAGACTTGTGTGAAACGACCCCATTTATATGAAATTAAAACTCCCGGCTAACTCTGGGTCCGTTCAGCTAGTGTAAAATAGAAATATTAACAGTATTACGAACGAGAAAACATTAATACAAAATAACTATTATTTAATTTTAGATTTTATTTATTTGAGTTTTTTAATTATATAAAGATATTTTTTCATTAACCTCCCTTCATACTTGATATAATAACAAAAAAAATGAGCATGGTGTCACTTTAAGGAAGGGGCGAATATTACGTGTTCAAGGCTAATTATTACAACACGAAGTTCACCGAAAGCATTTTATAAAGTGTTACGAGGACGTAATTAACGCGTCAAAGATTAATAACGGCCAGGGTTTTTAGAACTGATAAATAAGAGAAAGGAGTTGCAAAAGCCAATCAAAGAGTTAATTATAAGATCAGCTTCTTACATCACTAATAATCACAACACTTTTTCCTCAGCATCAGAAACATATAATCAAGGACTATTTTATTGGGTTTTATGTCACGGCCTTCAGTGATAATGACACGTATATTTTGTGATGACAATAAGTTTTTTTAAGAAAACAGATTAACATTTTAAAGCAGTTGCTGATGAGTATGGTGATTTATGAGTTTCAGCGTACGAATATGAAATATTTCTTACGTATATAGGATGATTTATAACTACCTCCGGTGTTCGGAATGTTTATTAAATAACTAAATAATAACAAAATAATATTAAATAACTAAAAACGATATAGGTAAAATGGACATATAAGTGAAGAAACTACGTCTTTTCTTGCATTTCTGCTAAACCGCGTGGCATGTAGATGAGGTCTTAAATGTGATCTCGTAAGAAGAATCTACATGTGGTTATGTCAAATAGACAATGAACTTGATAGCAATGAGCATGATTTTAATTAGGATTATTGATGGGTCCTAGAGATCAGCAGTACATGACAATCAAGGTGACACTGATTTATCGGTCGACTGCTCAAAGCTTTGGCAGTCACGTGTGATCCTCGGAGATTCAAAAGCAATCCAATTTGACATCAAATTATTGTAAATAAACTGACATGACAAATTATTAACAGTTTTGACCTTCGTTAATTTATCTCGGGAAGAAAAATATATCTCTGGATTCAATTCTACACTTAAAGTAAAAGATGTGCGATAAATTTAAGTAAGTTGGTGTTTGTGTGTATGTAATTTGTTTTCTTTTCTTTCATTCTAAATTACAATCTAGCTCACATATAGTTTGACAATGTTATTTTACAAATCTCTAATATGCAAAACCTTTTCATTTGTCATCAAATAACCAATGGAAAATAGGAAAAGTTAGAAGATTACCACATTTGGTAATTGAGGACTCTCACAATACTGTCAATGATAGGATTACCAATACCAAAGAGATTTGGTATTGTTCGATTTGAGAGTCGTAAACACTTTTTGATGTTCCAGAATTTAAAGAATCCATTTCATATTTACCAGTTGTGAAAACGACGTGTACATAATTGAGTAGCAAAATATTGTCAATGGCTGCTTGGATGATACTGATAATTTAATTTCACATTTACAGATATCACATTATTTATTCAATGCTCAAAATCCTGAACCCAGGGGAAATGTTAATTTAACAGCAAAACAAGATAATCCCTAAAGAATTTGTTCCATTAACAAAATAAATGATTGCAATATCTATGAAGTTGATGAGGAAGCATTAAAAATTAAACAGTAATGAATCCAACATTTCCCGTGTACTTAAATTTATATCATGCATTTCTGAGTGGATAAAAAACAATATTACACCTGATAGAGCATAGACCTTAGAACGATCAGGCACACATACTCACAAGGTAACTTTCAACATGCGCAGGTCGAAAGTGGTTCTGATTTTTTAAATACTGAAACATATTGACTGTCAAAATATTAGCGACGATGGCACACTGGAAAGCACTGAAAAAAAATTACGACAAACAGATTCTTGGTAATTGTGGTGCTTTAGCAACATTATCAAAGCATGATAAATTAAAAGTCGTTTCTATGTTGCTCATTTTTTTTTATTATTGGTATTAGAAAGCTTTTTCGGCTGCATAGCAACCATCGTCAGTAACATACACTGGAAAATATAAATGTACATAAGATGACAAAAAAA
>NNCF01126069.1:824808-851715 GCA_002313205.1 Laupala kohalensis
TGATAAATTAAAAGTCGTTTCTATGTTGCTCATTTTTTTATTATTGGTATTAGAAAGCTTTTTCGGCTGCATAGCAACCATCGTCAGTAACATACACTGAGTGTTGAGGAATATTTTTGGCGAATTCGCCAAAAATATTCCTCAACACTCAGTGTATGTTACTGACGATGGTTGCTATGCAGCCGAAAAAGCTTTCTAATACCAATAATTAAAAAAAAATGAGCAACATAGAAACGACTTTTAATTTATCAAACAGATTCTTTTCGCACGCCGTAGAGTCAAAATATAGTTAATGAACTTCATTATTATGGAATATTGTAGTTAGATTTCACATTCATATAGTAAAATATGTTTCAAAATAGCTTGAGAAGTTTGTTTAAACATTTTAAATTAGTGTACATCAAATTAGTTAATGATGAAAATCCATACAAATATATAAACTTTTAATGTGGCTACACCTGAATTGTATTTTTAAGCTTATTTTACACGGTCCATTTTGCGTACTGTTTTGTACGACACAGACCAGAGTGGATGCGGATTGTGTGCAAATTTTCAAGCACACACTATTTTTCAGTACGACTCGTACAATTTGACGAGTCTCTGCAAAAAAGTTGTGGTGTCCGTTTCTCTCGAGTCGGTTGCGTTAAATAATGTGGGTAGTTGTTATTCTTTTTCTGTTGCGGTGTTTCCTGGTTAGTTGAACTTCGGAAATCAATCATTGTGAACAGAACGTATTATTAAGTAAGACATTCGTTTATCAATAAAGGCTGTTTACATTCTGAGAATTGGAAGTCCAGTTGAGGTGAGTTGTTTGTTGTGCTCCCCGTGGCGTTGAGAAACAACTCATACTAACACCATCCATTTCTTGTCCAATACTGTGTACAACGCTTATTTCAGAACGTTCAATTTCTGTACACCCAAATGACGTCATCCACTTCACATCCATTTCTTCTACGGCAAGTTGACACGAATTGTCGGTAAAAAAGACCGTGTAAAACGGGCTCGAGAAAAAATCTTTAGATTTAAACTGAGCAGTAAGATAACCAATTGTGGCAATTATACTTCAAACAAATTAGGTCGCTTGGGATATGTTAAATGTATAAAACCACGAGTTTCATTACAAAACGAACGAAAATAATACGTGTTATTTTACACTTTATTCGCGGTAGCGTTCCATGTTACTTTTTTAAGTTGGTAGCATTGTATTCACAGCTCAGCATGCTGCTTGTAAACTACGCGTAAACAGATGCAAGTTTGTGATGTTTCTTCCAGAGTTAATTATTTGAAGAATAATCATCTCGTTTTACTCTTCTTCGTGGATACGGAAAGAAGAATCTGACAAAGTATTCCATGAACAAATAGCTCAAAGTAATTTATTTCAATTTCAATTTGAATCAACGAAAAATTATGTGTCAAAGCTCTCATCTCTTAGAGTATTGGGAAAGTTAGAAGGAGATGCACTCTGGTGGAAAACGACGAAAGTAGTGGTACTCTCGACGTAGTGAGGCATTGTTACGTTTACTACCGTAACCTCGAGTAGCTTGACATTACTTTACTTTTTATCGAATATCAGATCCCGTGACTTATGATTGTCATAGGGCTTTAATACTTTCAAATTACCAGTGAATAATTTCAATAAGCTTTAAAAAATTCCAGCATTTGCCTAGTTTTTTCCCAGATAAAGTTGAAAATTTGCGAAATCCGGTTAGAGAACATGTTAAATTAAAATTGCAATAACTCGGGAACTATTCTCGTGAAGGACATGAAACTTTTCTCTTTTTAACAGACATAATTTCACTTTTCCACTTTTTAACACAATGTCCACTTTTCAACAGACATAATGTCAACAAGTTTTCAGAATATAAACAAAATCTATCACTTTTGAGTTTATGTAGCGCCTTAGCAGACAGAATAGATGGAAAAGCAAAAGAGAAAAGTATGAATTGATTTGAAAATGTTCAAAATTAAAATTTTCTACGTCAGTCTCCTGTTTTTTAGGACTCACGTGTATTGCGGTTTATTTGGAATATCAAAATGTCACCCTGATTTTTTATACTTTTAATTTTTTACTAACTAGGTTAGTTGTTAGTATTATTTTTTTATCCTTCTTTGTGATTTTCTACTAGTCATACGCGAGCTAAAATTGTAATTCTTTTGGTGCACATATATTTTGTGTTTGTTTTGTTCGTCCTCTTATTTTCCTTGTCTGCCCCACAGTTTTTAATGTTTCTCTTTTAATAAAGTTTTCTTTTATATTTTTTTAACCTATGAACATTCTAGTCGGAGAAATATTATTCCTAGATACTTTTATGTTTCTTGTCTTAAAAAGTTTTGTTCATAACCTCCTTTCAGCCAATTGTAGTTATTTCTGAGATAATGTTTTGCTGTTAAACTCCGTGTTATTGCTGTTAAACTGATGACCTAAAAAGTTGGTCCGCGATCCAATATTTGCCTCTTTTATATTTTTCTCCTGGAAATGAAGTCCCATTTGCACGTGTTTATATATCCTGAGCAGGTATACATTATATGGCGGTTGTAAAAAAATCCTGTAAAACTACAATCCTGTAAAAAAAATCCTGTATCTACATTCTTCGGTTAAATTTTAACTTATTTTCCCCGTGAATTCACCAGTTACGTCTTCTAAATACACTCATGTCTCATATGACATCAATATTTTCATCTACGAAACTACTACATTCCACATTCATATTTGCAATAAATCGTTCGAATATGACGCTCACATTGAACAATTTATATCTAGGATTTGGATGTGAATATGTGTCAATTGTTGTTGAGTAGTCTAATTTCAATTATTCATAATGAAAATACATCATATTCATTAAATAAACATGTATATTTTCCAATACCTCATTACTATCCAAACATATGTGGAGACACTACTTTAAATAAACCAACTGAAAAATCTGCAGATCCACTTCATTAATCTAGGTAAAAAATGTTTAATGAACATAATTCAAAATTCTTTAACATTCCAATGATATTCTTCAATTAATTTCATTAGAAGACATAATAACAACAATACTTAATAGCGTTGAATCATCTAGACAATCCCACAGTAAAAAGAACAAAATACACCACAACGAATATTGTTTTTTTTTTCTAAACTCAACAAACTCTCTCAACGATCCCTTTGTCATGCATTAACGATTGCGAAGCACATGTAACCCGTTTTTTGCGCTTCTTTAACGCTTTTCTCTCTATGTTTAGTTCTATGCAAAATAATTTCATAATCCTCGCTAGGATACAATTCCAGTGCCGCTGCCATTGCTGGGCAATTCAACCGCGACTCCTTTGTATGCTTCCTTATTCATTGCACAATGCGATGCAATTAAAAAAAACCTTGGTGTCTCTAGCAGAGAGCGTTGTATACGTAGTTAGCGATAATATGAACATCTCACTTAGCGGTAATATTTAAAACACTCTCACTAAGAAAATTTTTCATGTCCTTTCTTATTTTATAATACAGCAAATAACGAATCTGTGATATGAATCAGAACCTACTTTTACTACAGGTCTAATGGCTGCGTCATGTAATTGCTTGAGGGAGCAAAATGTCTGGTGTGTTCCACAATGATTACCTCACAAACAAAAATTCAAAATATTTTTAATTGTCATGTGTTTCAGTTAAAATACATGACACGCTTGATGATTAGTAGCTTAAATACGTATTTTGGAATGGATGCGGAACAACTGAAAGAAGTCAAGTTCATCGAAACAGATGCATTTTGTGAATGTTAAATAAACTATTTTACAAATTATTAAATCTCCTATCTTACAAATAACTAATACCGTCTCTGCAGAAGCCATATCTTGTTCATACTGATAAGCGTCAGAAATCCTGAAATTTTCAATTCCATGTTGAATGTAATTTCATTCATTCTACCACCCAAAGCATTATATAAAATCAAAAATGAATGTCTACTAAAGAAATATCTTTCAATACTATCATCTCTACCTTCCAAATTGAAAATACATGTCGTACATTTTTCAAAACTTACCTCGACTACCAGATAAAAAATCTTAGCTCGATGATCACTCAACGCTAAGAAATTTTTAACGCCCAGTATTAGGAATTCCCCCCAAGTGACGCAACGAATCATCAATTCCTACATTAACTAGCAGAATTATCTTGTAATCCCACTCCTTCCCTTCCCTTCTGCATCCCGTCGCGTCTCCAACTCGTATCGTCTTACCTTCTCCAACTCGTATCGCAAATCATTCACCCTTGCCTCGACCCACTCTTCCTCTTTCTACCCCAGAGACCTCACAACCCTGCACCCGTGGCCCACTTACGGCGCGCCGCGTTGCGTTGCGTTGCGTTGCGTTCGAGGCGTTCCCTCGGCGCAGACGGGGGCTTCCCCGCCGCGCGCTCGAGCACGGGTGCACGGGCGCCGCCCGATGCTGCCGCACTCTGTCGGCGAACCTCGTCGCCGCTCGCTGGGGACTGACTCGATTTGCCCGGGACTCAATCTGCATCTCGCAGCGGACCCTTCTCTTCCCCTCTTCCCTCTTCATGTTCATTGCCACCGCGAGACGCAGTGGGACCATCCGCACGCATGCACATCTCCGTGATTACTCGCCTCGTTTGTTTAATTGGAAGTTCCCACCGACCGATGAGTGACTGAGTCGCGCCGGAATGAGTCACTTCTTTGGAAGTTTCGGAAGCGAGCCAATGGTGCTGTTGGTGAGAGCGGAAGACGAAGTAATTTTTGTGCGGCGATTGAAAAGTCAGAAAAAAAGTTTTGCGGAAGGGGGTGATTTGGTAGTCGCGTGGTTTCTACTAGAGACGTCTTTAATTATCTTCGTTAGCAATGCAAAGGTCCGTTTTAATTTCAAGTTCGGAGCAAAGAATGAGATGTCACAAAGAGTTTGAAAGTACCGCAAAGGAAATAAATTCTCTTACATTTTCTTTTCTTTAATATAATAAAAACTCTTCCACAATGTGAATTAAATTGAGCATTGTTTTGCTCGATTTATTTTTTAAATAATTCCTCATTAACATAGGAAGCAAGTAATCAGTAGTGTGTTTAAAGATTTGAATCAATAATCTGCATTTGGTAAAAACCTGTAACATAAATAATGTGGGAGAATCTGCAATGTATTTGCTTATGGACTTGCTGATATTCCCTTAGTAGTGGGATTAGAAATTAGATGTCAATTGATGTACTGGCGTGCTATGTGAAAGGTCTTCCACGTGACATTAAGATGTGTTATGCAACACTCTTGTGCACGTCATTGTTGAGCGTGTATGTTCCTTCAGTCATTTAAAATGTATTTTATTTTGAAAAATTAGTACTTATACGTTTGAGAAGACCCGAAGAAATTCAGGATATCATTTGAATTGAAATATTTCTCTCATAAATTTGAAGTAACCGTAAAGGAAAAGAGAAAGCTATTTCTGTTCTTCTATTTTACATCTACCCCCATAGTGCTTTCAAACCACGACTTCCTGAAGCGAGGGTATAAACTAGAGTGACGACTTCCGAAGATACTAATTCCAATTTTGTCACAACGCGGATGACTATTTCCGAAGACGGAGTGCACAAAAATACCGTAGAAATCTATTACGAAAATTGTAAAGGGACTCACCTCCAGAAAGGAGACGTAAAAGTGAGAATTATATGTTCACGGTTATATGACGTGGCGGATGCAGAACCTCACAGATCCACAGGACCAAGGATCCGTCGGCGATAAACCTTAAACTAACCTTCCTTCGGAAGGGAAATGAAGCATGGAAGGAAGTTCCCATATTATAGTCTTCAGCATGTAAAAGTACCCTGGGTTCTCTACGATATGTCTACGCAAAATAGCTTGGCAAAGAGGTCTTTCTCTACATTGTTACCTTCTTTAACGCTTGTCTAACCGGCAGCCCACATACAAACTATCAACTTAAAAAGTTTCTAAGATCGCAACTAAAATATCACTAACAAGAATAATACACACGCATTCGTTAAATATTTAACCTTGAATATTTCAAAAATTATGTAACTCTTCAAAGAGAATCATTGTATCATTTTCGAATCATTATATCTATTGAAATTATATGAATAGTTTCTTCTCATCAATTTAGGTGTGGTGCTTTTACTTCCAGTTTTACCTCGTAATAACAACAAACCAGCTACAGTAAACAGTCGAGTTCGAGCCGAAAAATAGGTACAGACTGAAACGTATTCTAGTGAGCAGCACTCAGATCCAAATTATCTGATCACCACATCCACAACGCTGAGAATAGCAACTACTCCATCAAACCAAGTATCAAAGCGTCAGTGTCTTCAAAACAGGGTAAATAGACTAATATGTTTTTGTCAGTCGATGCTTGATGATATTATTATAATGATTTGTAGAAAGACCGTGGTTTTATCACTCTTGAATTACATAAACATGTTATGTTGGGTTTTTAATCGTTTTGAATTTGTGAACTTTACTCCTAAAATAATTTGTCTTCTGACAATGTGTATCTGTTGCTACAACACTAAAGTCATACATAAGAATAAGTTGGTTTCAACGTAACCGGTTAACCTTTCTTTGCAATCCACCTTCCACGGGCTGATCAAACCGCCGAGAAGATTCTGCGATTTTCTTTACTGTTAAAAGTTTTTCCAAAGTTATATTCTCCGCAGTTTTCCGTGATTGTCTTTTGTAGTTCCAAGTTTTTCATTTCATTTAATCTTCATGTATTTTTATTCAATGAACAGAGTCAGTGTGGGTTCCATGGTCAAAAATTATGTATCATATTAAATCTATATATTGAATAAAAAATGTTAATATTATTTTTCAATATTACTTCCCAGGTGGCAAAGAACTTCGTATGATGTTCTAGGAGTAAAGAGTAAGTACGATGGGAGGACTTTATACGACAATTTACAAGTGGCAGGTTTTGGGTTAATGTTACGGATGGGGTGTGACTACGTGCAAGTTCTTCTTAGCGGCCAAGAGATCTCTAGTGTCAGTTGACACAAAATAAAGACTGGGTTTGGGTTCTTCCACAAAGTGAGAAAAGAGATAAAGACTGATGAAAGAATGATGTTGAAATAAATGTTAATGAATAATATAATATGGACGCATAAATTTTACTTCGGCAAAATACGTTTTTAAACACGGGAAAGAATTATATAGCCAATATATTATAGCTGTTCGTAAGAATGTCCTGTAGAAGTAAAATGATGGAGTGGGCATACGTATTGCTAATTGAGACACAAATTCGAAAACTATGAAGAATATTGTGACGAAAGTAAGTAATTCGCACAACACCTTTAAGCTTGTTAAAAACCCAGAAATAATAAAAAGTTAATGAAACCTCAACAGGAATTTGTCAAAAATATCTCAGAATGAAATTTTGATTGCAAGATTTCTCTCTTCGAATTCTTTGTGAAGTAATAAAATTTTTACTTCCAAAAATTCTCGTAAAAAATCTTGTCTTTTTAATTTTCTGAAATGCATTCCCCATTGCGTATGTGTACCATTTCTCTACATATACCTACCACACTTTTGCAGTTTTGGAGAGCACTCTGATGCGAGAGATCTTTTAACATAACTCAATTTTTTTTCTCAGGTGATCGTGATTACAGCATTCCATAAGTAAGTGGAGCTAAGTTATTATTTTACTGTAGCTTAAATATTTAAAGTCAGTACATTATTAAAGATAATTCTGAGGAAGATAGTGTTTATCATTTTGAGTGGAAAAATGATATACAACTAACTTGTGATTAAAAAATGTTTTCTTACTTATGTTATTTATCAGAGAGGGAGAATTGATATTATTCGAATCGACATAAGAGTTGAGCAAAAAATAGTTCGTATGCGTTACTCAAATTGAAATACTCGTAGTTTTAGCTTTCTAACATTTATTTCCTTTTTTCTAGAAATCTTGATATGGAATAATGTTTTCCTCATGGTTCAAGAGAACACATGTGACGTATTTTCTTAATGACTACATTGTGTTTGAAACAAAAGCTCTTACTTTGCTCAGCTATGTCTTCTATGAGCTACTATGAAGTTTACGAAAGTCTGAGATCATTTCTTTTTCTAGTCCGGATTTATCATCAGTTTCATATTAATACTATCGTATATCCTTTTTAATATATTTTATTAGATAATTTCTGCTCTTCATCCTCATAGATTTCAAGATTTTACTTGGAATAAACGTGAAAAATTACTGCTGAAATGGAATACCAAATACTCTGTAGTTTCGGGGATTTATTTTTTTCTAATAGTTCACAAAAATCAAAGAAACTCTGAAAGCAAACATTTTCTTTCGGTCCTCGTATAGGAGTTCCATTTTCTGACGTCATATAAGATACCCTTGAAAAACATTTTGAAGACTTTCAGAGAGTCGAGCAAATAACGGTATTTTAAAAAAGACATTCTTGCACTGTTTCTAAACCCACGTCTCCGTTCCTGAAAAATTTAAAAGTATAAATATTTCCTCATTTCAATCAGTAAAAATTGACAGAACACATGGTCATTTCGATAAAATTTTACAAAGAATTATACAAAAATTGTGTAAGTTTTTATGTTCAGAAACCCTGCTCAAAAGTAATTTTCAAGAAAGTAATAAAATATCCCAACTCAAGATCTCAAAGCAATAGTTGGAGATTATCGTACAGCTGGAGCGGAAATTATACTTTTTCATTTGCCCCACCTGTGGACAGAGTGAGATAAAGCTCACCTCCCCAGCGCTAAAAACATGAACTCCCACCTCCCTGAGAGGGGAAGTTCTGAAAGCGTGCATTTGTCACCCCGCAGGTGCAAATCGCTGATGCGCACGTCCGCGGTTTCACTTACCAGTGCCACCTGGATTACCATTATTACATTCCCAACGGAAATCTTTGCTCCATTCACATCACACGGAAACTAACAACAGTCATATTTCAGTCACAAGAGAAATTCGACTAATGAGTTAATACGTTTCTACTAAAAACCTTTAGTACGACCATCAACATTGCTTCATACTAAGCACGTTTTTCCATTACAATACACATCTTAAATAATACGTACTACGTTATTAAACTGAAAGTGATCAAATTGTCAAAAACTATCGGGTAAACATAATGTATACTACTATCGGCACATAATTTTGCGCACTGAAGTTCAACGGTCGTCGGAGATTTAACCATCAGACATAGAAACATTGTTAAATCATACTTTTCATTCGTCTTTAATTTCTTTTTTAACATATCTTAATATTGGAGTAATGTTTGAAACAGAACAAAATTCAAAATATTATTTCCTTTTCGTACATTTTTTAAAGAATCATTATCTCAAAAATGCGTCGTTTCACTGTTAGTAAATTTTAACACCACACATAATTTCTAGAGGTTTTGCAAATCTTAAAATTTGTATCTCAAAGGACAAGTAGTAGTCATTTTCAAAACAATTTACCAGTTAAGGAAAGTAAAATTTAACTCTTGGAGAACTTAAGTAGAACTAGCTGTAATTTTGTAAAAGTTGGTCTTACTTGAGTGCTCGGTGTCGAGTACCGGAGCCCAAAGTATTCAAAAACCTTCTCGGCATAGATCGTCTAGTTCGAACTCTACTACAGTGAGGGATCCTTACGTCGTACCCTGGAGCTATCAAATCTTATGCTTTTATACATCAAATGCTTTTGCCATGTGTAGAATAATGCACGAATCTATGAAAGATTTCTAAACTCGTCGATTGTCGTGCCAGAAAACCACATAGATGTTTTAGTTAAATAAGTGCGATGGAAAGATATCAAGATAAGACGCCCTTTCCAAAAAGCATCGTTAGCGATGAGAGTCGACTTACTAGGCAAAAACTTACAGATACATTCCGAACAATGGCGTATCAACGAATTTTCCGACGGGGGAGGGACGCGAACGTACGCTGAAGTAACACATCTACCTGAACAAATAGGGACCTGTCCACGAGAATGCCCCTCGCGATATCTAACCTTGAAAAGGCTGGTGCAATCTGGGCAAGTACTGTTGGTGTATTTCTAATTTGCAAACATCGTCCTCAGCTGACCCTCAACCTGAAAAATGTCCATTAAGCAGGCAGACAACATATGACAGAATACATTTTTAACATATACAATAATTAGTGCTAATTTGATGCTAATTAAGTGCTCTATTCCCGAATTTGCCGCTCTCTTAGTTTTTGAGTTATTCAGTATATTGCTTAATTGTAAATCTAGTAGAAAACCAATGGCAGAATACAATTGTAAATAACTAATAATTACGAACTAATTTAATGCGAATTAAGTGCTATACTCCAAAATTTGCCGCTATTATGGTTCTTGAGAAAAAATAGTTTTTACGAGAAAAAATCATAATTGAAAAATTCTGTGGTCAGCAAGAAAGCCCAATATCTTTCTCTTGCTGATATGTGACTATGCCAAGACATGAAGAAAGGCCAATGCTAATTAAGTGCTGTATTTTAAAATTTGCCGCTGTAATAGTTCTTAAGGGAAAAAAATCCAAATTTTTATACAGAAATACGTCGTGCCAAAACAAATTACAGCGGACAACCCTAAAAAGTACCTATGTTAAAACATAACTATTCCAAAAAATAGTGCAGTATTGATGCTAATTAAGTTCGGTATTTTAAAAATTTCCCCTTTATTCCTTTAAAGAATTTTTATTCAGAATGAATATTGTTTATTGAAAATTACCACAGACAGTCCTAAATATTATATATATTTTTGATGCTTTTTATCCAATTCTGTGTATCTAATTTTTTTATTAAATTGTAGGTTCTGGTTCGTTCTTTAGTTTCTGATGTATTTATATTTCAAATCTTTGTTTTGTGTATTTTAATAGCAAATTTGAAAAGTTTTTAACTTTATTGTATAATAAATATGAAGAAACTTTTAAAACCTCATAAACAGAAATTAAAATATTACATAATAGAATTATGTTATTTTAACTAAGTTTGATTTAATGTCCTACATGAGTTTTAAACAGTGTATATTTTCGGTTGTTGATAGTTTGCAGCATAACATTTGGTGATTGAGAAACGGAGGGTGCAATATTTTGCCACATTTTACTTATTCTTTGTCCTAAAAGATACATACACGCAAATTTTTCTAGTATGGTAAGAAATCCCAACTTTTAACAGTATTTTATGGAATAGGAATCCCGGTGTAGGAATCATTTGTAACTTGCAGTTAGCAAATTATTACTTTTTTCCTTACGAATTTTGTATTAATTAAAAAATACGCTTTTACATATCAGAAATGTAAGTAGTATTCATGAATAAGAACGTTACTTTCATTTAGCGCTTACTGGAAAAGAAATTAAGAAACAATGACAAAATCTATAATTAATTTTATACTTATATAATATAGTAGATTGTGACATAGTAGATCGGTAAAATGTAATTTATTTGTAAAAACGATCATGATGGAATTCTGTACAGTAAATTTTTAATGAATTTAAGGAGTATCACACTATTCTTGACAGCAAACAGCTAATCCCTTGAGCCCACAGGTTTTGTACGCGAAAAGCAATGTAAACGGATTTCTCTTCATTAATAATAGACTGCTCTTCGATTTACTGCCGGGACATATCTGAGAAAGGGCAAATAATACTTCGTAATGATTAATTTTTTCCAAAATGCATATGTTTAATATTACATGTCAAGATGTCGGTCACTTGTTAAAGGGCAGAAAAGTGGTTTTTAAATTATATAATTATATCTTTGTTTATTAAAATACAGTACGTAAATTTAGTCATTAACTGTTCCTGATTTCAAGGTTTTTGAATCTCATGTTATTTAGACATACGCTTTGAAATTAGCGCGTGACATACCATGAGCAAGATAAAGGTTTTGAATTGACATACCATATTTAGAATTCAGATTTTCTTTTTTGTCCTTTTGGCTTGACGGTTCGCGAATAGTATGATAGTACAAAGAACATAAAAGTATTTATAGATAACACCCATGTTTGTGAAAAGAGTTATGTATAATTATGTATAATAGTTATGTATAATTGAAAAGAGTTATGTATAATATAAAGAGTTATGTATAATAGTTCTATATAATTCCCTGCCCAAGAATATAAAATACATTATGAAATTGAATATCTTCAAATCCGCGGTTAAAAGCTACCTCCTGCACCAGTGCTTCTACACTGTAAAAGAATTTATTGATTATAATAAAAGTTAAATTCGTCTTGTACTTTATCACGCCATTGCTGTAGCACTTTTTAAATAACTTATAACAATTTCAAAAAACTATTTTCTTGCATGATTGTGTTGCCGTATGGCTCATATTAATTTAGTTTTATGTGTACTCAACTTTGGCACGGTTGTGTACATTAATTCTGTAGCCCCATCCTGGCCCGGGTTTTTCTCCGTTTTTCCTTCGGGTAGAGGCGGATTTCTTATACAGGTTCTCTAGGCTTTGTCTAGGGGCGTGTTTATTGTAACAATAAATCGTGAATTTAGTGTTTTTTCAACTCTTATGATTTTTAAACACTATACTCAGAATAATCTATAGTTCGATAATAACTTGTACATGTAAATTTACAAACATATTTGCGTTAAATTACAAACATATTGAAATTATATATGTATTATAACTCGCAGCTAACTTTTTATCTTATCTATAAACTTTTCCTGAAAATTTTGAATCCGCCTCTGCCTTAGGGCCCTTGATCGGAATTGATGGGATGGTCCCTTGCTTGCTTCCGGAGAGTAAATTAGTTTATTGTCATCCATGTGGTCATACGCAGTTTGTACTGTTTTTTGACAATAAATTTATTATTATTATAATTTTCTGTTTTACTTTTTTAGTGTTCATCAGCTAGAAAGAACACTGACACTTACAAACGGTTTCTCACATCGCAATAGTTCGTTCGATTTAGAAAGACAATGAAAATAACATTCTTGTTCATGGATGCTACTTACATTTTTAATACGTAAAAGTGATTTTTAATTAATAAAAAATTCGTAAAGAAATAAGTATAATTTACTAACTGCAAGTTACAAATGATTCCTGTACCGGGGCATAAAATACAGTTAATAGTTGGGATTTCTTATCATACTGGAAAAATTTGTGTGTGTGTTTCTTAGGGGTGAGAGTAAGTAAAATTCGGCAAAATATTCCACCCTCCTTTTCTCAATCACCAAATTTTATGCTGCAAACTATCAACAACAGAAAATATACACTGTTTAAAACTTATGTAGGACATTAAATCAAACAGTAAAAAATAAAATATCTCTTCTTTTTTTGATTCGTTGTGCCCAACTAAGGAGCGCGTTTGAACTTATTTAGCACCATGATTCTTCCTTCTCAATATCTCTTCATTCGTTCACTGTGTTTCTTCTTACGTTCTTCTGTCCATCCCGTGTATTTTCTTTTAGGTATTTATCCAAATTTATGTTTGCTTTCTAAGCTCCTAAATTTCGTTCTATCATGAATGGTTTCCACAGCCATACCAATTTCTTGTAGATCTTCGTGTATTTCCACTAACCAATTGTTGCGAATTTTCTGGGATAGTGCCAGGTTTAGAATTTTCTTTGTCAGCCTTTTGTTATTCATTCTGTGGGTGACCGTAAAATTTTAATCGCCTCTTCCTAACAAATTTCGTGTGGTTTCTTTATCATCCACATTCCATTTTCGCACTTTGGTCT
Organism: Laupala kohalensis; assembly: GCA_002313205.1. Lineage (NCBI taxonomy): Eukaryota > Metazoa > Arthropoda > Insecta > Orthoptera > Trigonidiidae > Laupala > Laupala kohalensis. Next base: position 838,428 of record NNCF01126069.1, read on the forward strand.
CAGGATTTTTATGAGAATTCAACTGTCTTGTTTTTCGATGTGTTTTATCTGTGACCTGCCGCCAATTACCAGGGTTTCAGATGCATATAGTGCTTCAGGTTTGATGACTATGTTGTAGTGTCGTAATTTTGCATTTTTTGATATAGATTTTTTGTTGTATCTGTTCCAGTTATTGTGTAAGCTCCATGTAGTTTAACTGTTCTTTCTTTGTTAGCGTCCTGGTTTACCCCTGCTAGTTGAATAATTTCGCCTGGATATATGAATGTACCTACTCGGAAATTTTTTCCGAATTTAGTGATTAACGGTTGATTGTCAAATCTTGACTTAGTTCCTTCCACATACTTTTTTTTCTCCAATGAAATTTGAAGTCCGGTCTTCGTAACTATTTCATGCAGTTTTTTTCTATGAACTGGATTGCTTCTTGTCTATTGGAAAGGATTGCAAGGTCATCTATGAAAGCTAAGCTATCAAAGTGAATTTTGTTCTTGAGAAGTCTGTCAATATTTATCCGTTTAGTTTCTCTTTTCCATTCACGAATAACTTTTTCCAAAACAAGATTATATAGTAGTAGGATTAATCCATCTCCTTGTCAGACACCAGTTCTGATTTCGAACGGTTCAGAAATTTCTCCCAGAAACTTAAATTTTGATATTTTGTTGGTCAGAGTTTGTTTATCATTTCCCTTGTTTTCCTGTCGACTTAGAATTCCTCTAGTGTGGTGTACAGTGTTTGCCAGTCTATGGAGTAGTATGCCTTTTTGAAGTCAACAAAAGAGATTAGTTTGTTTGGTTTTGCGAATTTTTAGGATGGTTTTTGGGTTTATAATTTGTTCTGTGCAGGATCTTCCTTTTCGGAATCTTGCCTGATAATCTCTAATTAGGTGGTCAGTTTGTTTTTCTAATCTATTAAAAAGATTTTATAGATGACAGAGAGGAGATAAATTCCTCTGTAGTTATTAATATCTGATTTGTCCCCTTTCTTGTGAAGTGGGTGAATCAATTCACATTTCCAATCTTCGGGAATTTCTTCAGTAACCCAATGTCTTATAAGATTTCTTGAATACTTCGAGCCAGTTTGTCACCACCTATTTTCAGAATTTCGGCAAATATTCCATCTTCTCCTGACGCTTTGATGACTCTTAGTTCTCTGATTATTTGTTTGACTTCTTCTAATGTGGGAGGTTCTGAGACTGGATTTGGTGCGGGTTTTTCAAAGGTGAATTCTTCTTTCAAAATTCGCGAAGTCTACACAGATCTGTGTGTTGTCAAAGGAATTTGTGAATTTCTCCGGGATCGCTCACAGCAAGTTAGAATACATGGGTGCTCCTCTAAAGAAATCGCAGCGAAATCGGGAGTACCATAGGGAAGCGTTTTGGGTCCACTTCTTTTCCTTGCATATATTAATGATATATCAGACCACATTAATTCTATAGTGCGTTTATTTGCAAATGACTGTATTATATCGGAATATTAAAGAAGACAGAGACCGAAATATGTTACAGAGCGATCTAAACGAATTGTGGGCTGAGACGAATAAAATGAAAATAAACCCTCTAAAAAGTAATGTTTTTCCAGATCAAAAGCAAAATCTTAAGAACCAAGGCACCCTGGTTCGAATACCTGTATTGCAGGACGCCAAACAGAACGTCCGAAACGTTGCAAAACGGAAATACACTTGTTGTGAGGAAATGAACAGGTAAAGACGATGGATAATATCCAAAAAGATTTTAGTAAAAATGTGATTTACTTGTTTTGGCTCGACGTATTTCTGTATAAAAATTCGGATTTTTTTCTGAAGAACTATCAAAGCGACAAATGTTAAAATACAGCACTTAAATTAGCATTGACCTTCCACTATTGGCATAGCCACATATCAGCAAAAGAAAAATATTGGTCTTTTTGATGGACACAGGGTTTTTCAATCATGATTTGTTTTGTAAAAACTATATTTTCTCAAGAACCATAATAGCGGCAAATTTTGGAGTATAGCACTTAATTTGCATTAAATTAGCTCGTAATTATTAGCTACTTAAAATTGTATTCTGCCATTGGTTTTCTGCTACATTTACAATTAAGCAATATACTGACTAACTCAAAAACTATGAGAGAGGCAAATTCGGGAATAGAGTAATTAATTAGCATCAAATTAGCACTGATTATTGTATATGTTAATAATGAATTCAGCCATATATTGTCTGCCCTCTTAATGGAAGTACCTGCAAACAAGCGATATAGCTGACCAATCCGAATATCATGGAGTGGCACCTACGCCACTATGAAATGTTGATGCTGTATAATTTTGACACGTGTAATGTTGTATTTCGTACGTACGCGAGGAGAACAATCTACAGTGATAAACGAAAGCTAATCAGGAAAATACGTGTAAACATATTTAAAGAAAAATTAAACTACTATATGACTAAGTTTTATATTGCGATCTTAAAAAAATTTGTTTTAACTGTCAATGTATATGAAAATAATTTGTATTATATTTAATACTTATTTGGTACTGTTAATAAAACCATACGTTTATTATAAACCTCTTACAGAATAAAACAAACTTTCAGTTACTAAAAGTATAAATAACTACAAGGAAAATCTTGCTCAGTGCAAACGAGGAAAGGAATTGTCATGGGGTGCGAGTGCAGCAGAAGAACCGAAGACAGAAGGTTCCGTAGCGATTAAATAGAACCCAATTCTTATATTCTTGAAGCCTGCCAATCTTCGCGTCTCAATTTTTATTCTCGTTGACCCATTCGTCTCCTATATTTAGGTAGGAATTCTACCGATTAATAAACTATAATTCTGTAAATTCATATCAAAGCGAAAGACATTGGAAGTTTAATCACACAGGAATCCATTTGTATGTTTAAAGCAATTGCTTCAAATAATTTATTTGAAATTTATAAAAGTACATTATGGCCTTAAATATTTAAGCAATTCAACAACGAACTTTAACTTAAAAATTGTTGTATGTATCTCATAATGTTGCATGTATCTCATAAAATAATAATGCATGTATCTCATGAAAAGCACAAAACTCTACGCCAGTAACATTCAGTGGCCACAGATGCATCATACGAAGGTCATGAGAAAGATCAGCGTAATCGACGCGTGTAAGCGATGCCTCGAGACGAGCTAAAACCGTCCATAATGCACAAAATTTACACATCTCTGAATTGCCTTTTCCACATGCATACTCGTCATATAAATAATATTTTAAAATGAGTTTGTTTTTACACAAATTAGACTTTTGAAAGGTTTAAATATGTTAATATTTACTTGTACTTTCAGATGGAAACATGTGAAGTGAAGTAAAAGTATCAACAAAGTTTGGAATGTTAAAAATTTCCATTAAATATTTTTTAGCTTTAAACGATCGCCCCCTTCGCCCCCACCCCCTTGGATCCGCCACTGATTCCGACCTTTCCAAATTTAATATCGAGCATATTGACACTTCATAGCAGCATAATAAATGGAGGAAAGAACTGAACATAACAGTGCTTTGGGAAATGGCTTTCGGGGTATGGATTTTTTAATGATATAGTTTAGAAGGTCGGGTACTTATACATTTTTCGAAGAATCAAAACTATTATTGTCATGATTTCACTAGAAGAAATAAATGATATTGTGAGCAAAAGGCTTTTAGAGTAAATAAGTATATTGTGCCGTTAAACAATGAAGATGAACATTTAGATGATAAAAGTCGAATCCATGTATCAGCAAAAACAATTATTTTGTCTAAGATGTAACAACAATGACAATGCTGGTAGGTATTTGGGAAATTTTCTTTCAGATTAAATTTAAACTAAAGTTTCTTTAGTGTTAGTGTCAAATGTATCTGTATACTGTATTTTTCGAAGAATTTTTCATTATTTACGGGCAGCAATAAATAAGATATGACTGTCGACTTCACTGAATTTTGGTAAATGGAGGAGTACGTGCGTGAGATGGCTACGGAAATATAATCAGTTAATTCGTTCGAGATGAAATATTCTGCGTTTTTGGCCTCTGTTTTTATTGCAGCTCTGCAGTTCTGAATGAATCGCAGGCAGTACGCGATAGTTCTAATGAGAAAATTAAACTTTGAGAATTTAGCTATCACTTTAATAAAGCAAGATTCATTTTTCTTTTTCTCTACGACTTCATTTACAATAGTATGAGAGGTCAGAATACTTTCTGACAAGGTTTTTGAATTTATTTCATTTGGCATAAATTGAACATGGCTGATTTCCTTTCTCAGATTATCAGGACCATGTCGCCATAATCCTGAGTCGTTCAGGGAAGATACAGACATTCCACGAGTTAAAAGATCCGCTGGATTTTCACAACCTTTTACATGCGACCAAACCACATCTCTAGACAAGTTTCTAATGATTTGCATTCGATGAGACACAAAGGGCTCAGTTTTAGAATTATTATTTTTTATCCAGGACAATATAATGGTACTGTCAGTGTAAAAATGAATATTTTTAAACAGAATTGGCAGATTGGTTCTTACTCTGTCGACGAATTTGACAAGTAGCACTGCTCCACACAACTCCAGCTTTGGGATTGTCAAATTTTGAGCGCAAGGGGCTACTCGAGCTTTAGAACACAATAAATTGCTTGTGTTAATGCTACCATTTTTAGAAATGACACAACCATACGCTTTAGGACCTGCGTCAGTGTAACAATGCAAGGAGAAGGTGGTTGAACAACCAGATGGAATAACACAACGAGGAAATTTCACATCTGGAATGAACTTCAACTCTTCCGACAATTCTTCCCATTCTTTCTGAAGCTCTTCTTCGATAGGATCATCCCACGGTAACTTTGCCTTCCACAGCTTTTGAATGAACAATTTGAACCGTATCGTTACTGGGCTTAAAAGACCATTTGGATCGAAAATCATGCTGATAATACTCAAAATTTTTCTTTAGGTACCCACAGAAGGGACTTGTAAAGGTTTGAATTTGCTACACACGCTCAATGTGTCATCAGTAGGATTCCACTTTAAACCAAGAGTTTTTAAGTAGCCTTCGGCTTTTAAAATCAACGGTGATTGCGCTAAGGTTTCTTTTGAAAAATATGACAGGAATTCTGAGCTGTTACTGGCCCATTTAGTTAGAGGAAATTTACCTTGTGCTAATATGTCATTTATTTGGGCTATCCCTACCGCTGATTTGACATCATGACTTCCTCTCCGTAAATCATCTACGTAGAAATTCTTTCTTACAATATCGCTAGCTCGCGGGTATGCCGCTTTGCTCTGCTAATTCCCATAAGCATCTTACCGCACCAAAGAAACTGTTTTTAAAGCCATACGTCAAGGTATTGAGAGATAGAATTTGGATTCTTCTTCCTGGGTCGTCACGCCATAGAATCAATTGAAACATTTTTTCAGATGGTTTTATTTTAACCTGTCTGTACATTTTTTGAACGTCAGCACTGAAGGCTACTATATGTACTCTGAATTCTAATAAAATATCCATTAAGTTTCGTTGAATTCGCGGACCTCCCATCAAAAGATTATTTATTGCATATCCGGTTGAACTAAGGGCAGAGGCATCAAAAACGACTCTCAGTGGTGTCGTAGAAGAATTTTCATTTCTCACTGCGAAATGGGGGATAAAATAATGATTTTGTTCGAATACCTCATTTCCTACTCTCGTGGCATGACCTAAATTCAAATATTCATCAATGAATACTTTATAATCCTTTTGTAAATCTTCGTCAATGGCAAATCGTTTTTCTAACATTAATAATCTCTGTTTGGCCAAATTATACGACTTTCCTAGCAACCTTGTTTCCTGATTAAATGGTAACGCCAACTGAAAACGCCCATCAGAGTCTGATAGTGTTGTTTTTAAAATGTAACTCCGCTGGGTCAACCGATGACTTCTCATCGTTCTGATTGAAGCCTTCTAATTCCCAAAATGATTTTAACCTTTCCTCAAGATTAATGTTACCATGGTAACTTATTTGAATTATTTTCTTCATACATTGTAAAATTACAAGAATATTCTTCGACCACCTCTGAAGGTATTGACCCAGCAATTATAAACCCCGGTTTTGTACTGATAATTGAGGGAAAAGATTTTAAATTATATTTTTTGTTGAGTAATATTTGAGAAAATACCTCACAATTCAACAGCATGTCAATTGGAGCGGATTTAAAAAACTGAGGGTCAGCTAATTTGACCTTGTTAGGGAAGGAAATCGAACTAATATTGATGTCTTTAATAGGCAGATTTGCAAATACCTTTGGGAGAATGACGCACTTGATTTTATTGGTATATTTATGGTTGAAGGAAGAGATAGTTACCATGGTAACAGCGTTTGACCCAGTTTTCAGTGAGTTAACCGAAGACAATTTTGTTTCTTGCTTAATTCTAATCAATTGTAATTTTTGAACTAATCTTTCAGAAATGAAATTTGACATTGAACAAGAGTCAATGAGCGCTCTTACAGGAATGTTGTGACCTCTAGCATTTCTGACATACACAATAGATTACCGCCTTTTCAATATCAACAGAACATTGTATTACCGTTTCAGCCTGAGGTTCATTTTGCTTTTCATTCGAGACCCTTTCTTCTACATGTAATAAGGAATGATGTCTTCTCTTGCAAGAGAGACAGGTTTTCTTGGAACAAGTATGATTTTTTTTAATGGAGCTAAACAATTAAAGTAATTATTGTTATTCCTTACGCAGTTTTTTCTTTCCCTTGGAGACAAATTTAAAAACTTCGAATATATGTATAATCTATGAAATGTTTCTGAACATAAGAAGCATTTTGAAGGAAACTTATGATTTGTCGAATTAATCTCATGGTAAACTACCTGCTTTCTTAAATTTTCTCCCTTGGCCCGCGCCTATCTTGACTGTCTACATGAATTACAGAAGAATCCAATGACATCTCCAACACCTTGACACGTTTTTCAAGAAATTTTGTTAAGAGTTTTATGTCGTTTGAACCAGAGGGGAATTCCATGAACCAAGCCTTTCTCGTCCCCAAGTCCAATTTTTCCAAAAGAATGGTTTTCAATAATATATTTTCCAATCTCGAATCTAATTGTAATGTGTTTATTTCATCGATATGAGAAGAAAACTGAAATGAATTTTTTCATATCGTTTAAACCTTTAGATTTCAATGCGGACATTTCGATCATTTCAGAACAATGCTTCATAGCTATCTTATTAACGTCATGGTAATTTTCAATAAGTTTTTTCCAGCACAAGGTAAAGTTATGGCTAGATATGTCATAGTTTTCTAACAATCTTAACGCGTCTCCTCTTAAGGATGAGATTAAATAATGCATCTTTTGTACATTCGTTAAGCCCTTGTTTCTTACAATTAAATCAGAAAATAAATTTAAAAACCTAGTCCAATTTTCTAACCCACCGGAGAAAACAGGTATTAAAATTGGAGCAAGTCTGATTAAACCGTTAGATGAAATATTTTGTTGTGATGGTTCTTGTGAGTTTACAGAGCTATCGTTTTTAGAATATTTTACAAGTGAGGTAATGTTATCCTTTGTGTTAAGATACAAATCTTTTAGTTCAGATAACAATTCTTGGTTCAATATAACATCTGATTCCTCCATCAGCTTAATTAATTCAACCCAGACCGTTTCTAAATGAGCTAGTCTGTTCTCAGCTTGATTTAATGACACTCCACCTTCGTCAAGAAATGATGACAGCTTGTGAAGTGATTTTTGAATATACAATAACCTCAATTCAAAATTTTTCTTTGATTTTGGCATGACGACTTACAACCGGACGACAATAAATGGTTTAAATACCTTCAAGACAAGGAACAAAACAACATTTTTCAACACTTCTCAACCAGTTAGATTTCAATGTATTCTAACTTGATTGTAGCTTGTTAAGAGAAAATTCTTTTTAAGAGGCCTGCACACTTCAAATTTTTTAAAGCTTGGTTTTTATATTAAAAAACCTGTAAGAGTAAGGAGTATAATATGCACTAGTAAGATTGCTAAAAAACAGCTCAACTTGACAAGGTATCAATTTGAATGACAATCAAGGGTCTCTTCAAGTTTTATACAAAAAACAAGGAATTATGAAACATTAACACCTTGCAGAAAAATGTTATAAGGTGCTAACATGTAAGAGTATAAGATCAATCAATTCTCTACTATCAACAGTCCAATCTGAGAAAGTATGAGAAGAATACACAATGAAGAATTTTCACTTGTTAGTTTCACAAAATAATTCAATAAATTCTACCATATACTCATCTGAAGAAAAGAATCTTCCAATATCTAAAGGTCCCTGGTTCGTTCCCGAGGTTTCTGCACCAGTTTGTTTAACACAAAATATCTGCAAAAAGACAGCAAAGGTCCACACAGCACCCGAAGCAAATTCCTAAAAAGTTTTTTTCAACAAGAATGAATATCAAGAATATCACTTCAAAAATAAAAAATACACCTATTGTTGAAGCAGAATTAATCTCATTGGAGTTTATACAAAATAAGATTTCATTGTCGTGAAGTTTTTTAATTGATATGCCAATAATAAGTTGAAATCAAGAAATAATTCACACTATTTATAATGTGAATTTTAAATAAATGTTTCAATATGAAAAAATGAGCATAAAATAAATTTTATAAGATACAATACGCATTTTTCAGTCTTCTCGATTCTCGTAAAAAAAATAAACAGCTTCGAAACAAATGAATGCCATCGTCCTTCGACGAAGGGCGATAGCTGCGCCTTCTGTGAAAGGAATTCTGAAATATTTCCTTCGATAACGAATAACCTTGACCGGTCACTGGCGCGCCCTGGTGGCGTAACTACCCTATTTGCGAGGGAGCAACGGCTTGGATAAATCCGCTGTTTACACAACGGCCTCCATTCGGTTACTGAAGAATATACTATATCTTCAAGGCGGGAATGTTAATTCCGCAGAAATACGCAGGCGCAGGTCTCACCTGTTCGCAAGAGTTGACTGATCGCTTCAGGTGCTTTCAATCCGCTACCTGCACGATCATTTCTAAACAACATTTAACCACTTTTTTAATGAGTTTCCCCCCAGGGGACTTACATCTAGTAAGTACGTGTTTGGCGAACACGGGCCCCGAGCTGAGTCTGGCATTACTTCCACTTACTTGTGCCATGCTCCTTCCTTTTTCTCTCCTGACCTCCCTTGGTCACATCTTGTTCTCTTCGATCCCGACGCTATAAAGGCTAGGGTATCTTATATTTTCCTCATTCCTCTCATTTTTTGTCCCCCTCTTGTTATGTGCCCCCCTCATTTTAACCCCCCTCCATTTGATGTATGTTGTGAGATATGTTTTGGTGTGTTGTAGGTCAGAAGGGTTTTTAATGGGTAGGGTTGAATCATTCGACGAGTCCCACACACATCGAGAGTCATGTTGGCTCTCCTTAGTGCGTAACTGCATTTTCCCTACCTGTACAAGTTTTTCGGGCTTCAATGACCTTTGATGTCGACATGAGCCGTAAAGCCCCACAAAAAAATTTAATGAGTTTCTTAGGCTTTTTTATAAATTTTCTAATAACATGGGATAGCACAACGATATAAATCGTACTCTTCGGAACTGAAGGAAGAGAAAAGAAGAAAAACTTCAAACCTACTGCAATTTGTTGTATTAACATAAAGTTGCTATGGTTTATATGTACAGCGTGTCTCAAATTCCTATAAGTTCATGGGGAAAAATCGTTGAGATGACATTTTTCTATACCAGATTAAGTTTTCTTTTATAGGGAAAATGAAGTTCGGAAGAAAAATATAATGTATTCCTTTGCATTGAAGAAAGTCTCGCTCGATTTCCAACATAAAGGAGATTGATATAAAGGATATTAATTTCTCAGAAAACTTTGTGAAAAGTTATTAATTCACTATGTCATCTAGTAATTTCAGTTCGTTTCGAAACTTCATTAATTTATCCAGGCAGTGGGGGAGGGGGAGTCCGCCGGCCTATTATATCAGCATAGATAACATTAGGAGGATAGAAAACGGATTTTCGTGACAATACGCGACGTGACCGCCTTCTGTCCGCTGTTGAATCACTGTTACTAAGGGACAATGTTAGTTTTCAAGACGCGAATTGAAAAAAGCAGGACACTGTTGCGAGGGTGTTTAGACTAAACCATGTATATTCATTCACTGTTTATATGCGTTTGTTTCTATATTAATTAAATTTGAATTTGTCATTTAAATACAATATAATCACCGACCACATGTATTTGACGTGTGTTTCGTCGATTTGGATGTAGGATAAGGTATTATACTAATTTTAATTTCCTTGGAACTGGTTATAGCACGAGGAGGGGGTTAGGGACCGAAGTGTACTGGAGCCCGCGTCGGTAGAGGAGGGAGCCCGCGAGCCAAAACTTTGCCTGGGAACCTGGATCGGCAGACCTAACTTCATCGATCCCAGAGAAGTATTTCCCTTTCACTTTATATTCAGTTTACTCCCAATCCTTTGATGATCGCTTTCATGATTTTACGTTTTCTTTTTAAAAAATCAGGAACACTTAATTACCTATAAAACAATTGGATTTACTTTCAAAAATATTTTTTCTTCTTTTAAATTTAGTTTATGAATAAAGTACAGAAACGAACTGAAGTACATAAGAGCAATTACTAAAAGACGTGTTTTCTTCACTTTCAACTTCATAGCTTTTAGAAGAATATTCAAAGGATTTTTCATAAGATAAAATTGATTAATCATATATTCCACCTGCTTTTGCCTTTTTTCGTTGTCACTCATAGTAGAAAACGAATTACTACATTGGCATCAAAGTCCGAATCAATGGAGCAATCGCAGACGACGCGCGCACCGCGGGAGGCGGGGAAAAGGCGCCAACGACGGAGACCTCCACGCTTTGCACGACGCGCTCCTTCGACTAGCAGGGAGGCCACGATGCTATGAGGGAATGGACGAGCTACAACACCTCTACTCCGAGCACATTTCCGAATTCCAGTGCATCGCGAAACTACCGGAGGAGCGGTCGTACGACCCTGCACGGAGAACGGAGCGAACAAGGGACATCGACGAGCCCACATTGAAGCGCTTGTACACGCGACACCTGACTGGTGGTGCTCACTGGGAGCGTTGTGAAATATCTCGCGGGGTCATTCAACAACACTTCGAGCAGTCTTCCTCAGCACCACTGGAAGAAGAGAAGTTCTTCCCCCAACGAGAGAGACCCGAAATAAATGATGCTCCGTGCCCCTCGCGGAGGTACTTAGAAGACTTTCCAGGGCAAACAACAGGTCCCCAGGCAGCGAACTACTCACCTATGAGCACCTGAGAACCATTGACCTGGAGGCACATGCCCTGACTGCGCTCTTCAACGCGATCAGGACCACAAAACGCATTCCGGAATAGTGGCAGCTACCATTCTAATAGGGAAAGGAGGCGACGCAGAAGACCTAAAAAACTGGAGGCCCATATGCATCATGTCCACTGTTCACAAATAACACACAGAAAATAAGCTTGAAGACTCAGCTCTCGACGCCTCGTCTGCCTCGTTGATTCTGAAGCAGTGTTTTACAAGAATGAGTGGAAGAAGATCAACCCGAAAAAGCATATACACCTATTGTTGAAAAAAGAGAATTAATATCATTGGCGCTTATAAAAAGCAGGATTGCATTGTCGAGAAGAAATTCAATTGCTTAGACAATAATATGATCAATTAAGAATAATTCACAGTATAAAGAATGTGAATGAAAAATAAATGTTTCAATATGAAATTATGCGCATAAAACAATAATATACGATACAATACGAATCCTTTCTCCTGCGTTCTCGTGAACCTAGAACGGCGGCCATAATAAATTAAACAGATGAATCTCGTATTTTTTGACAGTCAAGCGACCCACCGAAGCGTTCTCAAGCGGAGAATTTCGGCGCTTATTGCAAATGAATCTTAGTGCGCCGGTCACTAGTACTCCCTGGCGGCGTAAGTTTGAACTATGCGAGCTATTACACGCGTGAGCCATTCTTATAGGCCACCTCCTCCGTTCCGGGACGGAAGGCTACTGAAGAATATTAATATATCTTCAAGGCGGGAGCTTCATTTTTGACGAACTGCGCAAGCGTGTGGTGTACCTGTACGCAAAAGGTGTCCGTTCAGTCCAGGTGTACTTTCATCAGTTACCTGCAGGATCATTTTTTTTCGAAACATCCACCATAAGCAAGCTATACGTGGGTGTGTGGGTCTGCCGCATCACCGCGTGGGTGGAAGCACAGAACGTGTTTTCTCTGGCACAAAAGGGATTTCGGTCGTTAGATGTTCTCAAACACTACATCATGGAGAGCACCATCCCTAACGAGTGCCGGAGAAGAAGTTCCCTGTGTCTTACCCTCCTGGATTTCACAAACACCTTCGGATCGGTGACCCACAAGACTTTAAACGCCGCAGTTAAAGCAACCGGAGAGGGGCGACGCATCCCTAGTGTCCTAAAAGAGCTTGTCAAAGACTGCAAGACACAAATCTCACGTCGAGCGGACTAACTGCTCTTTTATGTGCACCGCGGGGTTCTCTTCAACCTCGGGGTGGAAAACACACTGAGGACACTTGAAGAGACGAGTCCAACTACAACGTGCGTGCTCGCATACGCCGACGGCCTTGCAGTCTTTGGGGAAAGACCCGAGGATTAATGTAATTGTTCACTCGCTGGAACGCCTCAATATAACCATTAATCCAAGGAAGTTCCGTCCTCTGATTTTTGATGACTCTGTTTTACTCCCCACCACATCCCATGCAAGAGATCTGGAAATGCCATTTATGCTCTAGTCAAGAGTCACACAAATATTTGGACCAAACCCGTAGGCTTCCACGTAATACCACTGAAGGAAACTGCAGGGAATGCCCACGAGCTGGCCCAAAAAAATTGGAGAGGCCCCACTCCACCCGTGGCAGCAACTTAACGCGATGAAGAAGTTTATCTTCCCCTCCCTCACTTTCCCCGTCCGCATTCACTGCTTTACCAAAGAGCAGTTACACGCGCTGGATTTATGCTCTTCGCCCTCTCATGAAGAAGATTCTTCGTCTTCCCGAGGGAGCCACCAACCATTATGTATATGACTCCCGGGAGCGGGTGCGATGGGTATCAACGAGCTGGAAAGAGATTCAATCTTCTGGGCCATCGATGTGACGTTCAAGCTCATCACGAGCAAGGACCGCCACATCCGCGACACGGCCATCTCGTCGCTGAAGAGCTAAGCAACCAGGAGGCTGCTTCGGATGAAGCTTCACCGGCGTATCTCTCCGGCGAGCCCAACGCCAGGCGCCCACCAACCGCCTGCTTTTGGA
>NNCF01126069.1:852684-864640 GCA_002313205.1 Laupala kohalensis
TCCTCTTTTTTCTTGGAATTGGAATGGCCCGTCTCAACGTGACCGGTGGGCTACGTCACTCCCCTACCTTGGCAGTGGAGGGGATGAGGCCGCCTGTCGGTACAACTGCGTTGACGCTGACGGTGCACCGCGTGCAGAGACACTGGATTACATGCTCTGCATGTACCCGTCCCACTCGACGCTTTGGCAGCTGCGGCACAACAAAGTTGTAGCTGCCATCAAGGAAGGGTACACGAAGAGCGGACACACCGTACTCGCTGAGAACCGGCCCGTGGCTGGATGCCGCCATTATCTTGTCGTCCGGCGAAATCTGAAAATCACCGTCTTTGAGGTGTCGGTGCCATTCGCCAACTACCCGGCGAAACTCGGTAAAGTGCGCAACCACAAAACAAATAAATACCAACATTTGGTGGCGCACTTCACCGCGTATGGAAACCGGGAGGACATCATCACCCCCATCATCGCGGGCGCACTAGGAGTGTGGCCAAAAGAGAACAGGCGACACCTCGAAGACATTGTCCCAGACGCGAGAAAGCGACGCACCCTAGCGGAGACTGCGGTTGCCGACGTGCTCATGGGGTCACGGAGCATGTTCTTCCGCCGCACCGAGAGAGTAGACCTCATGGCAACAGAGTACTGAAGAGGAGAAGAAAAATGTTAGTCCGACAGAAGATATTGGGAAGGCGGAATTACACGAAACAGAATCAGATTAATTCTACAACACACGTGCATGATGTAGTATAAATGATGTTCATTTACGGTCTCTAACTGCAAAGCCCTTAATGAACATACGGTGCTTACAAAATTTCTTAAATTTTGATGTGTCTTTAAATATTGTTGAATATTTTTAAAGAGATATTACACTTGGAAAGTTCAAAGTTAACATTAAAGCAAACAATTACTCAGTCACACCACTTTAGCTACACATAGCAAATACCAACACAAAGGTAATATCGATATATTACATTCTACGAAATTTACGATAAGATACGAAATATATTTGGCAATCAACAGACTGAAATGGGCTCTAATGACCTCGATGTTGACGAGCCCTAAAACACCACAAAAAAACAGGCTGAACTTAAGATAGTACTTCACATAAACTCAGATAGTATTTCACATAACGTTAGATTTTGTTCACATTTCCAAAACTTGATATTTGTCCACTTGTTAACAGTCATAAGTTTTATGACCTTCACAATAATAGTTTGCGAGTAATTGTAACTTTAATTTAACGTAGTCTCTTACGGAATTTCACGAATTTTAAATTATATGTGAAAAAATAACTATATTAGCAAATGTACTAATTTTCATAAAACGTTTTTGAAAAAGTTCACTGGTATTCTGAAAGTATGAAAACCGTATGACAATCATAAGTCACGGGAAAACTAGAAAACATCGTATAAAACTTAAGGTTACATAACTCCAATGTTAACACCTACATCCTAGCCACACGGTGCAACGATATCGAAAACTAAGGTACGTTATGAAATTTTCTAGCGGTCTCTAAAGCAGTGGACCCCCCCAGGGGACTTACATTTAGTAATTACGAGTTTGGCAAACACGGGGCCCCGAGCTGATTGTGGCATTACTTCCACTTCTTGTGGCTCCTTCCTTTCTCTTTCCTGACCTCCCTACCTTTCTCTTTCTCTACCCTGACGCTATTCTGTTGCGAGGGCTAGGGAATCTTTCATTTTCCTCTTTCACTTTTTTATGTAAAGATAAATGTAATGTTTTGATATATTGTAATTCAGGAGGGTTTTTAGTGGGTATAGTTGAGTCATTCGGCGAGTCCCACACGCGGGGAGAGTCATTTTGGCTCTCCCTAGTGCGTAACTGCATTTTCCTTACCTGTACAAGTTTTTAGGGCTCCAATGACCTCGATATCGACGAGCCGTAAAACCCCACAAAAAAATTAAGCAGTGGAGGCGATTGGGAATCAAAAGTGGTGGGGCAAAAAATTATGAACAAGTAATATTACAATAAGGGAACATTTATTATTATTTTCTGTAATACTCAACTTAAATGCTCAAATGTTTTATTATTAAAAATATTGGAAAACACGAATTGTTGCATTTTAANTTAAAAATATTGGAAAACACGAATTGTTGCATTTTAAAAATCAATATTAATATAGGTATTTCATTAAAATATCAATATAATCGTATCAATATATTGGAGTAATTGTTTAATTTTCTGCTATTATACAAACGGTTCATATGTTTTACTTATCAGATAATGTAGAAAAATATATTTGACATGAATTTTCAAGTCAAATTCAGTACGTAGGAGGGGGGCCATGGCGTTACGTTTTCCGGTCGGACCCACCCCCCTCCCTGCAAAAAAAACGGACCCTAGACTATTGACATGAAATAATAAAATTTAAACATTCATCGAGGTTAGAAATATTTCCCGATGAAACAAAAGTCATGTTTGTATTTTTTTTTACTTTTCTTATATTTTTAATACAAAAACGAACAAACAAGGACTTTCGTTATTTGGACAAATAAAATAATGTTTTGCCAAAAGAGGTCCGAGAACACAAAATGCAAATTTCTCAACATAAAATAAAATTAATGACTTTAATATATTTTAGCAGCGTATCTAAGAATATTTTTCTTTACATTTTTTTAAATTCACACATTGCATATTACTTCTTTAGGCTTAAAACTGTTTTTGTCGGCTTTTACAAAAAATGTCTAGAAAAAACACATAAACTTACTAATGAAACACATTATATCCTGAGTAAAGGTAGGTATACGAAAATATTTCAATGCTTGTCCCTTATTTTACGGCAATAGTTAATGTGGCATCTTCATTAATACGTAAATAAAGGGGTGGTACAGAATATACTTCAAAATAATATATTCAATTGTACAACGATTCGTATTTGTATTCATTGTGACAAAAACTGGATGCATGAAATGAATCGATGGACCTGAGAAGAATGAATCGTTGGGTGACAGCGACCGGTCTCATGTTCAATAGAGTCGCAAGCGATGGAACCCCTGCCATGTACTTTCTACTCGTTGATATGCGAGTCTCCACCACTGACTTATTTACTTAATTAATGTCTTTTATTTCCCAGTTTTAGACGGTTAAAAATAAATTTTTCTTTTTCTTTAAGAAAGTGGGGGTGGGGGCGGCTGCCCTCCGCTAATCGCCGTCACTGTCTCTTAATTACCCTTAATCCTTTCTTTTCCTCATATAACAAAAGATAAAGATAAATGATAGTGCTATACGGTTCACATCATCAGTGAGAGACACCTAGTTTTAAAGTTGCGTACAGTAGTTTTTCACTCAGAAAAGTTATGTTTGCTCTCTCAATGAACAACAAATACCACTGAAACTTAAATTTCAACCGCACTTGACATAATCATGACATTAAATAATTAACAAAATACATTTTAAAATAATTTTCTATAAGATCTTAATCTAATCTTATTTCTACGGAAAAACACATTTACTTACCTCTAAATCCATCAGTGGGACAGTCAAACATACAATGATACACCAAGTCGAACGTACAATAAATTATGATGGTAAGACAAAAGATTTCAAGACGAAACAGTATGAATTATTAATATATAACGTATATATCTTAGTTAAAGAACACCTATGACGAAGAAATCTTTAATAATATTTTAATATTGGGCATGAACAAATTAAATTCTTTCACGACCTATTCCAGTCAGTGTCTCTTCAATTTAAAATATAACGTACACGATATAGCAAGAAAGAAATGTTTTCTAGGTTGTCCTAGATGAGCAAGTACACGAAGAGAGAGACTAACAGATTTTCCTGCAAGAATAAAAACTCGTAATTACGTCAATTAACCACTCTATCCCCAAAAGTATAGGTTTAGTAGTGACTCTTGACACCTCAAGATTTTAAAGTATCTACATTTATGTACCCTCGTAGAACTTGCACCATCAATAAGTGACCAAGGAAGGGACTTTTATGTAGTTTTTTTTTCTTTTCAATTTTACGGAACATTATCTTTTCCCTTTTAGTAGAGTACTTTTAAAATACATGCTTTTTTTACTTTTATTTTATACTTTTAGTATTAGAATTTGTTTACTTATTTGTCTTGATAACTAATGTGGCTTATTCATATATATGAGTAATAATATTTTACGTAATTTGTTTTCTGTATTCACATGTTTAGTAAAGTTAAAAAATGAGCACGAAGTCGACTGTTATATGCTTTTAAGCAATTTCAGAGCCCACTTCCTTCATGAGACCAACTCAATGGTACCTCAAGCATAATCGTGGCATACAAACGACACTTATCTGTAAAATTTCAGCTGTATCGAAAACTTAGAAGTGGTCGAAAAGTCAAGTACAAAATTTGAAACGGAAGGACAAAATACAATTATACATGCGAACGTTTCATGTTAAATAGAAGGTTGTAAAATTCTGATTCAACTAAGAAGAACATAACTAGGACAAAA
This sequence comes from Laupala kohalensis, assembly GCA_002313205.1. Lineage (NCBI taxonomy): Eukaryota > Metazoa > Arthropoda > Insecta > Orthoptera > Trigonidiidae > Laupala > Laupala kohalensis. The sequence goes on from NNCF01126069.1 coordinate 857,139, forward strand.
ATGTGTGTAAATTGTAGGTAAACGTTATCGCGAGAAATTAATCTTCAGAAATAATGATAGAAAATTAATTTATTAAAAGTTCAAAAACAAAATATCGTTGCAAATGAAAACATCAACATGATTAACAAAGTCGCACTGATGAGATAATTACACGAACAGGTGTGCTTCAACATTTCCAAGTTATGGAGAAACATATTTTGTCAAAATTGATTTTATGAACATGCTCGAAGAAAAACGTTATGAGGTTAAATATGAGTAACAACGTTTCATCTTCTTCCCGTAAGCAATCAAGAATTCAATATTCATCTTTGTCGACAAGTACTTCGGTCTCTTCGGGAGGAGCAAATCCATCATCCACAGCGTATAGTATGTCTAAGATTTTCCTCACAACTTCATTTTGTTCATCTTCCTCTTGACATAACACCTCAATATCACGCAACTTTTCATAATAAAAATCTCGCTCCTTTTGAAGGTCATTAGCTGTTGCCACCAAGTCCACAATTTGCGCTTTGAGATCAACCGAATCGCCGACATCGGATATTCTTGTGTTGCTGACAGCCCGAATTAATGTTTGAGTGATTTCAGGATGTTTTTGGTCCACTTTTACCACAGGTTTGGCAGTTTTGATGTTATTCTGATGAGGTTTCAGCGTTATACGACCATTAGTTTTTCCATTATTCTGCAAATTACCATCCGAGTCTCCACGAATCATAGCAGGGTTATTCACATTTGCTTTGTAGTTAGCTTCAAAAAACTTTTTGAACCATTGAAGAAACTCGAAGTTATCTTGGAAGCGTCCTTTCACAAGTCTATCAATGTCTATCATTTTTTCAACATTCAACTTATTGAAAGTAGCTTGTAATAACTTAAAATTTTGGATGTACTCACGCTCCAAGTTTGAGTTGAACTTCACTTTTCTCAACGAAACTGATCCTGGAAACAGCATATCCATAAACTGACAATAAGCAGCACCAGAGCAGAGTTCTTCAATTTTAGTGAACTTCGTTTGTAAGCATTCATTCACCCACGATAACAACTCATGTCGACTCAAATTCTCGGAATTAATGTTGGTGTTACAAACATTAACAGCCATCGTGTCCTTGCAGATCTCTAAAACAGTTCTAAATGACTATAGTAAACTCGGTACAAGCTACACAAAATTTCTTCCCAAAAGACACGTCTTACTTTCGTGTTAACACTACAAAACCTTCTTATCTTCAATCGCAAAAGTGCTTCTGGGTTGTATCACTGTGTTGTCGATTAGATTGTGAAAAGTATCCCACATGCGAACTTCGTTCCTGTTGTATTGTTTCGCTTATTGAAACAATCGAAAGGCACTATAGAGCATTGGGCGTTCCTAAATACAGTTATTCAAATTTCATATTTTATATCAGTATCAGAGATCTTCGGGTAACGAGTATGCAACACTGACAAAATAAACTTTCTCCAGCAGTAATATATACGCTGCGTCAGTCGCGAATTTTTACGCTAATTAGGTTATTACTAGCACTACATTTGTATTAATACTGAACGTGCCAATACTGCTTCCATGCGTCTACAAACAATGCGATTCATTCATAGCACGCTAACAAACGTGATACTTCGGATGTACACAAGATATATGTGCACAAAATCCCAGAACACAACACAGTTCGCACACAATTTAGAATTTACCCACAACAAATCTAAGTGTACGTTGGACCGAATTTGAAATTCGACCTTCGCTTGTCGAAATATATTTCACGTGACCTACAGAAGACCGTTACCTCTTGAAATCATGGTTCCATGCTCGTTATTTAAATTATACACATTCTTCGCCTAGCATTTTCATCATACACGTTAGGATACCTACTCGGAATACGATGATCTTCCTTCAAAATTCATCAGCATAAGCCAGAGCGGGAAAACAATTTGTCTCTCCATTGTTAATTTTCTTCAGATACGTTATCTACATAAATATTGCGATGCATTAAATAGATATTGATTTCATTGTAATGAAAGTTAAGCATTTGTTCCAATGGAATAAACAAACTTCAAACCTCATGAAATACAGTCAAACTCAACAAATGAAGAAGCAAATTGCAATTTGTGTGAGGAAATAATGCAATTTTTTGTATATAATGAATTTGGGGTCTAAGCTTAACCAAATTCACATATATTGCTCATTTCACTCATAATTCTTTGTCAAAAATAACCCTCCTATTGCATTCAAATGCAATTTAAGAAAAATTTGATTTAAATATTACGAAGTTCAGAAGGGGAAATATTAAATTCGCTACTTCTTTTGGGTCCTTGATCGAAATTGGTGGGACGGTACCTTGCTTGTTTTCGGAGAGTAAAATATAAAGTAAAGTACATTTTGAAACGAAATTTTTTAAATTAGAGTATTGCCTCCACATGTTCAAACGCAGTTTGTAACTGCTTTATTGACATTAAAAATTTATTTATTAATATTAATAACATGAGAAATAGAAGGCGCACACTCTAAGAAGCGAAGTTGAGTATAGTTCATTAACTTGATTTACATGGTAATCGGATCAATTTGGTCGTGTTACCACACAAGCTAATTATTATACATCAATTATACAATAGATCTTTAGTTGGGGTATTCCGTGTATTCGTTGAGCCCATCATGTCCTTACGGACCTCAACTTTACCATTACCCTTTGTAGCCCCAGTGCATTAGCAGAAGCTATTCATTGAAGGGTCCCTTCCTTCCGCCCAGCGAACTGGCTGGAGAGGTCGGTCCAGGGGTTACCCCAGAGAGAATGGTCACAGAAGTAGGATAAAATCCAGTCTCCCCCAGCATCCGCTCTGGTGGTCGAATATGTACCTAACCCAAATATCTACCGCTATCTGCGCTAACAGTAACCGAGCAGCAATCCTGCTCACAGATCGGAGACCAGTCTCCTTCCCGTACTCCACAGGTGGGGGAACCGTACTGCCTGGCAGAGTCCTACCCAAATAGGGGCGTCAGGTGCAAGCACATGAGGACTTGTGCCCCTCCCTGACTACTCGGATTAAAGTGCTGAGTAACACTCGGAGGGTTGTCAGTCCTCCTACCACTTACGAGATCGCGTCAGGATTGATCCAGGGTTCTAATGACCTTGACGTTGACGAGCCCTAAAGTCCCACACACACAAAAAAAAAAGAAGAAGAAAGTGGGGGGGAATGATCCATTGCCCAGGTTGTCTACGCAGTTGGGGCAACGTCCCACTGCTATCGATGCTTCTAAAAAATTATGGCAACGTCCATAGTCCGTTCACACTTAAGTTGACAGCACGGCTGACATAGCTCATGATGGAAATATGCCACTTTGAATACTCGTACTTCCACCTCGGCATAGACTATGTTAATCCAAAGGAGATCCTACACTACTCACCCACACAATAACATCATCTCGCGCTGTCACAAACTTATCTTCATATTATAAACATTACCCATAGAATACTATTCCTTGGTTCTTTTTTATCATAAAACAAATTTGGTGTTGTGTTTTTATAGTGATACAGGTTTAACTGAGGTTTTCAAGAACAAGGAAATGATCAAGTTTGTGCAGCATTAAAATTTTGTTTTCGGAATTTTGATATGTTTGCATCGAAACTTTGAAATTATTTTAAAACATATTACACGCAAATCCACCAAATCTATAGATATATGTGGCCATTTCAACATTTAGATCGGGAGCTAGAAGGAAGTTGCAAAATGTGAGGATCGCGCTCTTTCAACGAATATTAGCTGATATTCGTTCAAAGATAAATAATCCAAATCTTGCTAGTTCATTTTATGGTCCAATTTTTTTATCCCACCCACTTTAATCTTTAAAGAAAATCGATGGAGACCATTATATTTTAATGCATGAAATTTTAATTTANACCCACTTTAATCTTTAAAGAAAATCGATGGAGACCATTATATTTTAATGCATGAAATTTTAATTTAGGACCTTCTTAAAGTCAGGGTGTCGAAGAAATGGTGCTCGATAATGGTTTCCTCTTATGGTAAAGATGGGAGTTCGTATTTGACTTATTTGTGCTAAAAAAATCTTAACCATTTAAATAGTACATCCCACGTTGAAGCTGGAAAAATTTCAAAATTATCAACTGAACAAAAATTAGAAAATCTAATTGACAATATAAAACATCGCGAAGTGAATAGTACTTTTAAAGTATTCAGGGCGGCATATTACTTAGCTAAGAACGACCGACCATATTCCAAACATATTGAATTGCCTCAACTTCAACAATTAAATAATGCTCATGGTTTCAGTTTCAGGTATAGTGCTACTAACATAATCGATCATATTGTTTATGAAATGAGACAAGAGTTGGTTCAAGAAATACTTCCGTATTTTACGGGCTATAAGACGCACTTTTTTCTTCAAAAAATTGCCTCCAAAATTCAGGTGCGTCTTATACTCGAAATTAATATAAAAATGTCCAGTGTTTGATTTAAAATTCTCGCCGGTCTAAAAATGGCCATATATTCGATGCCGCGGGAAACCTATCTCTATCTGGCAACATTGGATTCAACTGGCAGCAGCAGTGCGCCGATGCGACGAACATGAGTTGCGGGGATTCACAAGCTTGCTAACACTGTCTCCCTCCCGCCCTGCCATCACACACCCAGAACATTGCCTATGATGCGTCATCGCAGTCTACGATGCCAGTGAACTTGAATTGAAATGATTTGTGTTATCGGTCAGTTCGGTTTTATAAACTAAGAATTTTTTAGTCTGACTTTGCAATCTAATAATAAAAATGGTAAAAATGTTATTTTTTTTAAAAATTGCTTAAAAATTAAGGGGCGTCTTATAGTCCGTAAAATACGGTAAATGTTCGCGGAAATATATCGATTATGATTAATGAAGCTACTACTCTCAGTAAAAAGTCAGCATTTATTATTTATTTAAAAAGTCAAATAGGTGAAACGAAAAATCTGCATTATTTGTTTCTTGATTTTGTAGAATTACCGGATCAGGCAGCTTTTACCATGACCGATTCTCTTTAAATGCCTTAATAAATATGAATTTTAAGATAATTATTTGCAACACCTTTTAATATATTTTACAAACGATGGTGCGAATGTTATGTTAGGCAAAATATCTGGGGTCGGAAAACGTTCATTAGATAAATTTCCGAATTTAATCCTTTGGCATTGTGTAAATAATCGGATAGAATTGTCAGTGGAAGACACAATATCAGAGGTGCACGGGATAAATAATTTTCCAATATTTATGAATAAGCTACACAGTCTATACAGTCAATAGCCGAAAAATCGAAGAGAATTAGAAACGTGTGCTCAAGACATCGAAGTAGTGAAAAAAAAAACGCAAGAATATTTAATGTGCGATGGGTTCGTTTTGATCAGTATCTGCAGTAGTGCAAAATTTTGCCTCATTATGTCTTCATTTTAAAAAGGCTAGGACAGGTGAACAGTGTGATAAGAGAAAAAGCTATGTTTGTTGGACTTTATAATCGAATTCCATCGAAACAAATGCTCTTATGTATGATGTATTATTCGAAATATCTATGTCTGCATCATTACAAAATCGAAATGTCACAACAGTCTATGCAGATAAATTGATTCGTCGTTATATTTTGCATTTAGAACTTTTAAGGATTCTTCAAAAGGAGATAAATTAGTAGAAGCTAAACATGGTATTGATAAAATGAAGCTAAATTCAATTGATTTAACAAATAATGAAAGAGTAAGAGTTATTAATAGAAATCAATTTTTTAATTTAATAAACAATTTCAAACACAGATTGCTTACTGAAAAAGATTCTAAAAAGTGTAAAAATTATCGACGAATTAAAGATTCTTGAACTAAACGAAAAGTCTTCTGATATCGATTTGCAATTTCGAAAAGTTGAAATAGAATCATTGCGCAGACGCCATTATACCATTACCATTATTAATTTGATATACCATTAAAAAATATTAAATGCTTACCGAGATTATTTAGGTGATGGTGGTCGTTCAATTCCTATAGATTTTGATGAATTGATGTCCTGTGCGAAAATGATCGCGTGTAGTTCTTCAGAATGAGAACGTGGTTTTAGTTGTATTAATCTAATATTGACTGATAAGAGGTCGCTTATTCTTATTGAACATGTTTCAAGTTTATTATTTATTAAACCACATGGTTCATCCTCGAACTCGTGGAACCCAAATTCATATGTTAAAACTTGGTTACGTAGTCACAGATCTGCAGTAGATCCACAAACGAAAAAAGCATGCACGAAAAATTATGTACATGATCCCCTTTGGGAATTTTATAAAAATAAAATATAAATATTTAATATATAAAAAGGTAAATTGTAATATGTATTTGTCTAAAAATTATTATAGTAAAATGTATTGTTTATATTTATCCGTCTTTCATTTAATGATTCCTATATACCAATTTTTAATACTTGAAGGATCGGCGTACCGGTACTTTTTTACCACTGGAGAGGAGAAAAATTTACAACTGAAATCGACGAAAGTACCTTCGGGAGAAGAAGATATAATAGAAGACGAATAAAGAAAGCAATGTGGATTCTTGGTGAGTTAATACGTACTTTATTGTGTACCTTTGGAGTAGTTTCTTATGTCTAAAGAAGACTTATTCAAAGATTTTTTTACATTTATAAAATTTTTAGTCATTAAAACTAACGTCAAGTTATATATAACTTTTATACAAAACAAATTAATATTGTTTAGTAAAAATGTTCATACTATTGCAAATATTGAAATCTTATTTATTTACCTCAAATAGTGCGGCGTAAATAAGAATTGTACGAAAATGTTCCTTAAACAATTACGAAAGGGGGCAACCTGAGACCCAGAGGTACGTACCGTGGAAAAGTCTCGAAAAACCTCTCTATTGTTCTCAGTACAGGTAAGTTTACCCCCATCAGAATCATCTTTAACCTAAGGGATTAAATGTTTTAACTCTTTCCTGCATTTATACTAATGAAGCGGATGTGTTCGTTAAAACCGAATTATTTAAGTGCCACCCTAGGTTCATATGAAACTGTCTTGTTCACGAACACAATTCGCAAAGGCATAATATTCATAGTCCTAGAGTATCAAACACTGTTTACCAAAAAGTATAGTATCATTCGGGAATTGTTCTATATAATTCCCTTCCCAAAGACGTAAAAGATATTATTCGTTCTATATAATTCCCTGCCCAAGAGTAAAAAAGATATTATGAAATTGAATCTTTTCAAATCCGCGGTTAAAAGCTACCTCTTGCACCAGTGCTTCTACAATGTAAAAGAATTTATTAATTTTAATAAAAGTTAAATCCGTCTTGTACTTTATCACGCCATTGCTGTAGTACTTTTTAAATAAATTTTAACAATTTCAAAAATTATTTTCTTGCATGATTGTGTTGTCTTATGGCTCATATTAATTTAGTTTTATGTGTACTCAACTTTGGCACGGTTGTGTACATTAATTCTGTAGCCCCATCCTGGCCCGGGTTTTTCTCCGTTTTTCCTTCGGGTAGAG
>NNCF01126069.1:872571-918315 GCA_002313205.1 Laupala kohalensis
GTTTAAAAATCATAAGAATTGAAATAACACTAAATTCACGATTTATTGTCACAATAAACACGCCCCTAGACAAAGCCTAGAGAACCTGTATGATAAATCCGCCTCTACCAGAAGGAAAAACGGAGAAAAACCCAGGCCAGGATGGGGAGTAGTTCTGAAGTATCCTAAGGATTAAGAGATATTTCTTCTTAATTCACTGGTATAAAATCTCAGTATAACACTTATCATGTCATGTGTTAGTAATGTATGGCTTTCAAATAATTGAAAATATGTATACTATCATACTCAGTTTGGCTAAGTGGATGGTCGGATCCAGCTTTCCTGGTCAGCAATATGTGAAAACATTACATGTCAGATATCTCCAGGATAGCCTGGATATCCTTTGCCCAACAGCATGTTAAATAGTCCTGGAGCTTGTGAGGAATGAGTAAAAATTCCAAGCTCTAACTGAGATTTGAATTTCAGCCTTCCAGAGGATGCCAATTCCCCATAAGTCAAATTTCTAGGTGTCTCCTCTATAAAGGAGCAGTTAGTATTGAAGAGCCAACCTACCCTATAGATGAATGGTGTTCCAGATCTTAAAATGTTTAATGCTAAATGAGTGTTAAGAGTTCTAACAAACTGTTAGGTTTAGGTATACTGGATATTTATGCTTATTTGTCACTCTCACAATCAACCCAATATATTGAATATGGCCCACTGTTCAAATAAGAAACTACCTCATCAAGCATCCACTTAATTTTTTTTTCTTAATGATTCAATTGCACAGTTATTTCATTAATTAATCTCATATTTGTAATCCTTTACTTCAGTGATGGTACTTACGAAAGATGGTTATAAAAGCCACCAATTTAAATCTGAATCAATTTATAACTTAAAACAAGTATATTGACTTTCTGATTGGTTCATTGGTGAACTAATAATACTGAGTAATACTTTTCTACCCTCTAAGTCATGCTTAAGTTGTGAATGTGTGTAACATAATAGAATGTATCATTGTACTTGTGTTTCTCAAGATTGTTGAACAAATATTCAGATGCACCAATTTTCAAAATGCATCTCTGGTGAGATATTTTCATGTCAGTCTGATAAGTGCTTTGATCATTACCATATGGTTGCAGTGAAAGTTAGAATAAACTTAAGTTTTCACTTATTGTTGAATTGTTTGTAACTTTGTATTATTGGGTACAGAACAGTTAAATTAATGTAGTAACAAGAATGTACAAAATAAACTGTACAAAAGTTGAATTTTGCCTTTCTTTTTCATTCAGAAAAAACATTTTCTTTAAAGTAAAAAAGTACACCTTTTAACTTCCAATAACAAGGGGTTATTATTTTGAAGGAAAGTTCTTTCTTCAAGAGTTGGTTATTTTTTTTAAGGTTAAATACATTTTCAATGAAGTCAAGTCAGGTAGAAGAGCATATATTTCCTCAAATAAGATTATTTCAGAACATAGATTAAATACGTTAATCTTTTTTGTTATAATTCTTCTTGAACCAATTTTTTGAGTACTGCAACTTGTCTTATAGAAAACCTTTCCTATGGATGTTTGATCTACCCAAGCAATAATACATTAATCTAACTGTTTGTACTTCCTTGATACACTATTCTTAAAATCATCTTAAAAATGAAAATGTAGAAAAAGAAACAAAGAAACCTGAAATTTATTATCATTTAACTTTTCAAAGAATGAAGTTTTATTTCTTATTGATCATGATGTCACATGTTCAAATAAATAAATTACAAAGAAAATGATTTCATTGCACAGAGTGCCAATATTTATCATACAAAAATCTTTGGCATGTGTACATTAAAATAGCTATTTAACAATGATGTGCTCAGATGCAGACAGAATTTATCAAAAATGCAAAAGTGGAATAATAAGAATACATGCTAGTTAAATAAATAAAACAAACATATTCAATACTTTCAAATGGTATTCATGAATGAAAAGCACATTACTCTCAATTCTATGAGCAAAAAATAAATTAGTTTTACAGACAAGACAACCATCATAAAGCACTCTTAATATTACAGTAAAAATTGACATTCATATTAATTAACTCCATTTTTAAACCCAAAATACATCAAATTGGATATTATAATAAATTATTATTCTCAACTTAAAAATAATTTTTCTCAACTTCATTCACTTTTGCACATCTGACAATTTTCTGAGACTTAGCACCTGTTCTTCTTATAGGTTAGCAAGACAAATGCACTGCAAAATATGGATTTTGTACAAATAATACAGTTAGTGGATATGTCATGAAACTTCAATCTACTCATATACAGTACATTCATAAAGGCAATACGAATGATACATAAAATGTCAACTAATCTCACAAAATACAACATAATATTAAACCTGAAGGGCAAAATAGGAAAGACGCAAAAGATAGTTATTGACATTACACATATTATTTTCTTTTTTCTTCAATAGTAGCATTATAAAATTCAAAACAATATCAGTGTATGAAATGTTTGACATATCACAATTATACAAACAGTATCGTCAATTTCTTTTTCTGGAATTCGCATCAACAAACAGTTCTTTCATATTTATCTTACAATTATTCCACATCAATTCATACAATATTTGTCATTTCAATCATATTTAAAATTAAGATATATACTTCTCACTCACTTAAAACACATAATTTATGATGGAGCTACATTCACATTATGTACATTTTACTTAACTATCTCATGAACTCTTCAACTTTGAAGAATTGCACAAAACCTGTGATTTTATCAATGCCATTGGAATGGATGATAGACATTTATTCCACTAATCTAGGCTGTAAATAATTTTCTTTTACATTGAAATTTCAAATAGTAATATTCTTAAAATTCTGTCCATAATCACTGGCAATCATTTTATTTTTGCAATATGCACACCTGTAAAAACTTTCTGTAAAATTCCCATAATTATTATGATTTTCAAGAGACCATATAATTTTACTGAGTGTACATACTTCATGCCAGCATAAATCTGTAACACAGTTGAATAAAAAATTTATCTTTTTTAAAATACTTTCAACAAATTGAACTTGTTATTTTTATATTGCATTATATTAAACATATCACAAAAGCAAATGAACTATAATAATTTAAAAAAATGAAAATTCGATCCAACAATAAGGGTTTCAAAATACCCATAAGTATGGTGGAAATAATTTTTCAATACATTTTCATTCAATAATTTGTACAATTCTGAAAGTGCCAGCTTTCTCATTCAGTTTATTTCCAATTAATTTGGTCTCTCTGATTTATAAAGCTTAGCAACAGTATTGCAAGAGTTTTGAAAGTGAAATAAATTTCTCAATTTATATGATGTTTTTCCATAGTATCTGGTTCATTTATTTATCCAAAAACTAAAATTTTTAAATAGTGTATGACATAATTAACAAACAAATTACATTCTAAGGAGATTTTTAAACTTTATCATTATAATTGCATGAAAGTCACAAATGTATTTTTTTAATCACTCTCTTAAATATGTTTTCAAATAAATGAATGAAAAAAGTGTTAACTGACCTTCATATCATTTTTGTACAAAGCAAATTCTTTGAAAAATAATATCCTTTACATTTTGTTTTATATTTCAAGTAAGTATCCAGGTTATGAAGCATATATTGCATACTGAGACAAAACAATAGAATCATTCATACAAATATTTACATTTTCACACAAAAAGATGGTATAGAGAAAATGATAAGAGGCTCACTTCTGAGACTGATCCTGTCAATCTTTATAACATATTCATAGTAGCACCAAAATGGCATAACAGGTCAATACAGAGCTAAGTCAAACATTCATTTCCAAATAATAAACAATGAACAATATCGTATTTACCCGAATATAGTCCCACCCATTTTCCCGAAAAAAAAAAATCGCCCAAAAATCCGCGGGGGGACTTTATTTGGACTTTAGGGCGGGACAATTGCTAATTCAAAGTTTCGTGGGTGAAAACGAGTTAAACGAACACAAGCTGTATACGCAACACGTAATAACACGAAGAACAACGATCGATGATGAAGGGAATTGACGCTGATTCGAAGTGGAAACCGAACTGGTCCATTTCATCTAGGAATGACCGATTTTGTCGAGAGATCTTCGACACAACGAAAGTAGGACGATCGAAGATGCTTCGACACTAATTTCCAACAGAGTTCTAAATTATGCTCACACACATGGAAATAAAGCATTGGCAAGAGAATTCGAAGTCCACGTAGATTGGACGATTTCTAGAGGAGAAGTTGAACTTCACCAGTTACTTTTTCATTTTAAAATTCTTATGATTATACTTTCTGGCGCCAACCATTTGACTTGGAACTTTTAATACGCATTCCCTTCAGAAAGATTTTGATTTTACTCGACTTCATTTTCTCTCTCTAAATTTTGTCCCCTAAAAACAAGTGGGGAACTATAATTAGGTAAAGACATAACTAGTTCACTTTTTAACAAACAATTTTCTCAACTTAGGGGTATTTAGAAATTGTAATCCGTTAAAAAGAAAAGTTTATTATAAAATAAAAGATAATCAAATTAACCTTCAATAGTATTTCTTTGGCTTTTTGCAAAAAAAGAATTTGAAAAAATAAACGATACAAGTAGTTGATGATAATATGTAGAATATTTATCACAACAGTCATGCAGAAATAATAATTTAAAATTATACAAAAAAGTAAAAGAAAAAACTTCTTGCAATAGTAAAGCAATGTCAAAAAGCAAAAAAATTTTTTTTGGATTGTCATGTATTGAAATTCAAATCTTTTAGACAGGAAGAAGCTAAATCTGAGGTTATCTTCATTTTCATAGGAAGAAAGCTATTATACAAACTAAATTTAAGTATATTTTCCTGACAGACACGATCAATAATATTTCTTTTTGTCATTTTGTTTTATAAAAATTAAAATCTTTCAGTAATTCTATTGGAAATTTATTGAGTTCCATACCAGTTTTTTTTCTCCCATATTATTCATTTCAATAAGGAAGAATAAAGTAGATAATAAAAAAAATATTTACACACAAAATTTTTACTTTTCAATTGGAGAATGTCTACACTGATAAGAAGATTATATTTTTGTGGTCAAAATTATTTTTATTATGGAATTTTTTAATATAAAATTTATATAAAAAAGGAAAAGAAACTTTCAGACACTAAAACAATTATCAAATTAAAGATATTAGATCCAATATAAATGACAATTTAGACTCATTATTACAAAGGTGAACTGGATCCAGCCAGCACAAGAAATAATTTCTTCGTATACCATTGTTTTACAAACTTCAATGAGCCAAACATAATAAAAAAACACAAGCATAGGCAACAATTCGATTCTATTTATGCATAATGATTCTTCACTTCTTGATAATAAATTTTGCAGAGTGACAAAGAATATTGGGATTCATACACTAGTTTTCAGTCATCCAAAAATTGTTAACACTGGTCAGCATAATTCTTAAGAAATGCAATCTTTTTTCATGTTTAATTTAAATTTTTTTGACTTGAAAGAAAAGCAATAGTTTTATTAATGAGGTAAACTGTAGTGATGTGTGACAATTAATATCATCCAACAAGGGTGTTTGTTCTTAAAAAATTCCACAAAATAAGACAAAATTATTTAGATCAACCAACAAATCAAAATTAACACATGAAAAAAAGATTGACTATCAAAAATTCACATCTCAATTGTAGACTTTTAAAATATTAACAGACAAAAATTTTATTGTGAGTAATAAAAATCACCACAATGTTGTCAGAAGAACACAGGTTCACTAACATTCAGTTGCTCCGAATATTCCTTATCAAAAGGTACAAATTAATTCATTCAAAATATGAAAATAATTTGAGTGAACTCTCACAAATTTGAAATATTTTAAATCCAGAAAGACATTTTTTTAAAGCAATGTGGAACTTTTTATGGGTTTGCAAGCAGAAGTGAATAACAAAATACTTCTATGAATTTTGACACAAATATTGCAAACTTTTGAAGATTCATGACCAAGGTTAGGATTTTTAGGTGCAGACCTTTTTTCATAGTGTAATTAAAGCTCTTCAAAAAGATACCATAATGTGGAGTAGTGTCTCTAGATCAGAAAGGAAGTATTTTTTAAGTACTTTATTTTCCTTTTTGGGGGGAGGATCTTTATCTCAATTTCTCCCAACTGTGCCCACAATCCCTATTTCTCCCTTTTAGTGTAGCTTTTGAACAATCTTCTAGAGTGCATTTTACAATTTTTTAATATATGTGATGAGTTTCGAATCAATACCAAATATATCAGTAACTTTCAACTTATGTCTCCTGAGCTTGCAGTAAACATGTGAATAATAAGCCTATCTTCTTTCAGTAAACACAGGACTGAAAGCACACCTGCAACAATGGAATATAATTGATTGGAAGTTTGCCCAACTGGTTTCTGTGGATGTCATAAGAAGCTTTAGGAATTAAAAAAACATTATATCTCTTAATAGAAACACTTATTTTTATGATTGACAGATGCTTAATGGCTTAAAGTATAACTTCCTTACTCTAATGAGTGATGATTGACGTAAAGATTCTTTTTTGAATTAGTTGAATAAAACAGCATTTTTTGTCCCCTTTTGTTACTTTATTTTAGCACATTTCCATGAGATTTGCACTTAAAAATCCTAAATGTTCATGACCAAATATAACTCAAGAGGGAGAAAAGTTTGCTTAAGTTCTCAACAATAGAAAAAAAGCACTCTTCTTCTAACAGAGTCAACTATTTCAGCATTTGATTCCATATGACAAAATAACAAATCATTTGTCACCTTTAAACTTACTGTTTTCACCCAGTGAAGTCATAATATTAAAAATAACATTCAGGTTTTAACCACACAACACAATTCACCTTACCAGTAGAAATGTTTCAGGAGACCTTCCCCTTGTCAGATGAACTGGAGTTAGTAAAAGAAACTGGTGGTTTCATGTATCTTTCCAATCCAACACTTCATTGATCTAAGTTCAACGCGACTAGTTAGAATGGTTAGAACTTAATGTTTGGGAAAAGATTTACTTTGCAAAATTTAAACCCTATTTGAACTTTGAAGTTCCAGTACGGAAGAATTTGATTGGAAGATATCAAGCATCCAGTTTCTTTGAACAGTGGAGTTCCAGTCATGTTCGTCTGAAAATGGGAGTAAGGTCTCCCAAAAGCATGTCTGCTTATAAGATAAAATAAGTCAAGTTATGGTAAAAACATGGCCAATGTAGTTTATTATACCCTCACAGAATTCTTCCTGTACAGGGATAACACAACTACAATATCTTAGTTACTTTCTAATGGAAATGAAAATTGACGAATCAGTAAACATTAAATGATATGTGCATAGTCTTAGTTCATTCTTCTAGGATTATGAGCCAAATCAAATAAATAAACTTGTTACTTACTCTTGAAAACTTCAATTTTTTTCACTAATATAGCAAATTATTTTCTGACTTCATTCTTACACACTAGCAATGAATGATTGTGTAACAATATACAAGGCAGTAATTCTACCATAAAGATGAATTACAAATATTATAAAGATATAAAGATGGCAAAGTAATCAAGTTTAATGAACACAATTCTCCATACCTAGTATTTTCACTGAAGCTCAAAGTAACCAGAATATTTCATTACTTTTTTACTCCTGATAGTCCACTTGCCTTGCTTGGTGCACCTGTTGTTGAAGATGATTTAAGTTTACTAGATGCAGTCACTCCAGATCTTACTCCAACAGAAGTGTTCTTTTCATTCCCTGTAGCAGCAGTTTCAAACTTCTGCTGCAGAGAGGCAACATGTGATAACTTGCTGGCAGCAACTCTCGCTCCAGTGGGTATGCCTTTCGTGTTGCTTGCAACATCCAATGCAGATTTGGTCAAATTGCTACCCCGAGCTACTCCGCTTTTTGTGTCTTTCGACCCAGAACCCCCCAAGGTTTTCTTCTCGGGCACCGTTGGTGTTCCAGAACTATCTCCACTACTTTTAGGACCAAATGACTTAGGTGCTGGCTGGGGAGACTTACCTACACCTGTTCTGAACGACGAGTGAACAGAGGTAGGCTTCCCAACTGCACTGGCCCCCACTTTATTGGGATGGCTTCCAACAGTGGACTGAGTTCGGTTCACACCACTGATGGCATTCACACCAATTCTTGATTGCACACTCGGTTTGGATACACTATTTACACAAGGTTCAACACTTTGTTTATTTCCTACTTTAGAATCTAATTTACCACCTCCCACGACATCTGGTGACTTACCAGCACCATCACCAACAGCACAACTTGACACTACATCAGGAGTTTTCCCAACGCTGGCACCCGCTTTTGCACCTGCACCCATTCCTGCATTATTGTTTGATGATACTGGATTAACTTTTGTTGAGTCAGAAGCACTTGCTTTTGGTAAAGGAATAGAAGCTGGTTTTGCTGCTGTAAGGGGAGTAGTGTTACTATGTAAAGATGATTTATTAGATAACACTGATTTGGATTGCAACTTATTTTCTATTATGGGAGCAGATATAACTGGTTTTACATTAGCAGCAGATGCAGGAGATGAAGTCGTAGTAGGCACAGGAATGCTTTTCACAGGCTTTAGGGCCACAGTCTCTGGTTCCTTAGAAGACTGGGGAGTGTCAATTTTGCTTTCCTGGGAACTATTGGCTTGCCGAAAACTAGAAGCCAAGGGCCCAAGAGAACGATTCAAAGAAGAGCTATAGGGTTTGTAAGAACTGGTATTGGTTTCTGAAGTTGTATTGGCAGGTTTTGGTCCAGAAGGAAAGGGAGAAGAATTTTTACCAGGTGTAAAAGGGGGAGGAGGTTTGAAACCTACACCATTCTTCTCTGAAGATGTTTCTGGAGGTTTATTAGCTGGCAATTTAGTATTGATCATATTCATAGGACTCAAGTAACCACTGCTGGAACTTGCAGAACTTGAACTTGGCTTGGAACTAGATGATCCATTTTGTGATGAAACATTGCTGTATACACTACCCATTGGTTTGTAAATACTTGAAGTGGAGTATGGAGCATTCACATAAGTCCCCAGTGAGCTATTTGAAGCTGCAACCAAACTAGTTTTATCTGGAAGTATTGGAGGTTGTGCTGAAACTGAAGAGGCAGCTGATTCATCATCAGAAATTGATGAACCTTCTTTCTTTTTCTTCCTACCTAATGTTGATGTACTATATATCGATTCCAAGTTACGAGCTTGTATTTCATTGACAATTTCAGAAAGAAGGCCAACTGATTCAACACTTCCAGCAGAAACTGAGTTGTCTACAGGCTTAGGAGTTTTGTATTCATTAAAGGAGGGAGAGGAATACTCAAATTTGTTTTTTTTTGCATTTGGGGGAGTCTCAGGAGCTGACTTAGGAGACATTGGAACAGAAAAGTTGGTGCCATTACCCAATTTTCGCCTTTCTTTTTCTGGAGGAGATTCCTCTATGACTGCATAAATATTTTCTCTTGCAGAAGGACTCGTTTCTTCGTCAATATTTGCCAGTGGAGCTGAACCGCTAGGCATTAAATTTAAACAATCATCATAACAATATTCTTGGGTATTATTAGCAGGAGGGTTTTGGTACCCAGGCATACCAATAATGCCTGTGTCCAGGGGAGTAGATTTTCCAGTAGGGGGTGGAGGAGGACGGGGAGGAGGAGAAGTGGGTCGGGCACAAGTAGGTATACTTGTAGGCCGCTTAATACCAGGAGCTTGTCGCATTGAACCAAATGTTGGAATGGCAGGTCTTTGGGTCACCGGCCCACTGCCTCGCAAGCTTTGCGCCCTCATTACCACATTTTTAGAACTGTCTTCTGGTTCAGGAACAGGGGGAGCAGCTCTTACAGGTAATACTTTCTGAGGAATTTCAATTTCTTGCTGAGGTATTGGGTTGGATATTTCTAAATTTCTTAAGGCTTCTCGGTCGATTTGCAACTTATTTACTTTCCTTGGAAGGGAATTCGTGCCCTCAGGTATTTTCCCTTTAATCTTTGCAGTCTTCTCAGTCAACGGACCTTGCGTTTGTGATTGTGTCCTCAAAACAGGAGCAGTGTTTTGGGATCTCATCATAAAAGAAGCGAGACGAGTCAAAGTAGGATAACTATTTCCTCCTGAATCTTTGCGTTTCTTTTCTTCTGATGATGTTTCAGGGAAAGTAATTGGTGCATTTGCACTGAGAGTATTAGGAGATGATATAGGTCTAGCTGGTTTAGAAGGAGCTTCTGAAGTTGTAGAGGTGGAGGAAGAAGTAGGAATTTGTGGAGCAGGTCGTGTTGGAACAGCAGGAGGGGCTCCACTGTCAATTAACTCTTTGGCAGTGCTAGACGTTGTGGCATCAAGCACAGGACTGCTAATGAGGGGACGAGATGGTGGAGAAAGTGGATGAGGTGATGCTGTTACATTGGAAGTTGTAGTGATATTTGATGTTATGGCTGTACTTTTTGCTGCAGCAGCTTTTGATGGTAATATAGCTGGTTTTGTGACTGTAGGCAAATTTGGTACTACTGGAGGTGAAACATGGTTTTGTGTAATATTTCTTGAAGGAGGAGATGGTGGTTTAGATGGTGCTGAAGCTGTAGAAGAAGCGGTAGTTGGTAGAGGTGTAATACTAAAACCTTTAAATTGACCAAAGAGATTGCTTTGGAGACTAGCAGGATTTCCAGAAGATGTATTATTCAAGCTATTAGCAGCATCAGCTTTGGGAAGCAATGAAGCATGGGCATTGTCAGATGAAAAAACATCAGCAGGTAGGGGACTGGAAATTTCTAATCCTTGAGAACCAGTAAAATTTCTTTCTGGACGGAAAGCCATTGAGTTGACTCTACTGATGCGATTTTGAGCTTTCTTCTCTCCAGGTTTAGACCTAGACAAAATTGATAAGCACAAAGCAAATTTTAGCAAGAAGAATAGTTGAATCAAATAAATTTTACAAATACAAAAATGATATAATCAGAATAATATTAACATTTAAAAGATTAAAAGCGAATATTAAATGCAAAAATGCAAGCAAGTCAGCAGTTACATAGGAAATTAAAAAGAAAGAATTAGTTAATTTTATTTCTACATAAAAATGATTTAACTGTACAGTTCATGTGATTTTTCAGGTGAATATATTATTAAGTTATGTTTAATACATTATTTTGTTCCTGAATAGCTTTCGTCATCGACCTAATTCATATAATTTATTAAGTCATTACATCAGCCTTTCTTAAATTGTCCTCCAAGAAGTGATGGACAGCTAAAGATCAGAGTAAAATATTTCTAGTTCCAAATCTTCCATCAGTTCATCAATAGAATAGGCCAAATGTTATCGATAAAAATTCCATCTCTGTTTCATGCTAATGATCTAAAAGTTTGGAAACTTTTATCTTCATGAATAATTTGTAATAAATATCTTCATAAAGAATAAATATAAGAAAAACAGTTTACCAGCTAAATTTACAAACATTATTTTATTTTAAGTATCATAGTGATATTTACATAGTGATATCTTAATATTTTAAGTATCATAGTGATGTTATCATAGCGATATTAAAAATGAAAATGCAATCATCAGTAGTAAATGCAATCATCTTAGGCAAAATTTTGTTATAAAAATATAAGTACAAATAGCTAAAGCAGAATGCCAAAGCAAGACTGTTATTTAACCTTTAGAAAAAATGTAAAGGCCACAATTAATTTCACATTGATTTGCATAAAACTGTCAAAACCACATAAATATCTATCCTAGCTTACTTCAACAGGCACCTCTCCTCAAAATACAGTACAAACTATAGTTACTTTGTAAACATTACCAAATGCACTAAATATAAATGATTAAATTCTGTACTACAGTAGGAGGAAACAATGAAGTTTGCATTAAATAAAATTACAGTAAAGTTACTTAGTAAAACAGATTTTAATGCAATATAAATGATTAAATTCTGTACTACAGTAGGAGGAAACAATGAAGTTTGCATTAAATAAAATTACAGTAAAGTTACTTAGTAAAACAGATTTTAATGCAATATAAATGATTAAATTCTGTACTACAGTAGGAGGAAACAATGAAGTTTGCATTAAATAAAATTACAGTAAAGTTACTTAGTAAAACAGATTTTAATGCAATATAAATGATTAAATTCTGTACTACAGTAGGAGGAAACAATGAAGTTTGCATTAAATAAAATTACAGTAAAGTTACTTAGTAAAACAGATTTTAATGCAATATAAATGATTAAATTCTGTACTACAGTAGGAGGAAACAATGAAGTTTGCATTAAATAAAATTACAGTAAAGTTACTTAGTAAAACAGATTTTAATGCAATATAAATGATTAAATTCTGTACTACAGTAGGAGGAAACAATGAAGTTTGCATTAAATAAAATTACAGTAAAGTTACTTAGTAAAACAGATTTTAATGCAATATAAATGATTAAATTCTGTACTACAGTAGGAGGAAACAATGAAGTTTGCATTAAATAAAATTACAGTAAAGTTACTTAGTAAAACAGATTTTAATGCAATTTTGTAGATTTATGGTGCCAAGCATTTATTGAATTATAATATGAAAGTTGAAGAAAAGAATGATAAGCTTTGAAAGTACATGTAGCATCACTGTTTGAAACAATGAGATGTTATACCTTCCTTATGGTTTTTAGAATGCTATTCACAAAGGAGCATATGATAAAACAGGTTTGTAAAATAAATAAATTAAAAAAAAAAAAAATTTTGCAAAGCAGATAAAATTTCTATGCACTGTTCATATCATTAACTATTTTCATCCAGTATTTTCTTTCTTTGTACTTTTATCCACAGTAATACACATGTATTATTAACTTAAATAAATATAATAAGTTCTAGAATTTCAGACAGAGAAAATACATTAGAGTTGGTGAGGTGAGGGTATTAATCCCTTTTCTATCCAGAAACGGAGGAGGAAATATTTGGGTAGGTAGCTGCCTCCAGCTCATTTTAAGGACATGAGTCCTTCACCTATCCCTGGTTTACTCCCAGCACTTGACAATGATGTGACCTGGCATACATGTAAGAAATAGTGATTCCAGTTGATTTTGAAGCATTAGTGCACTTCAAACACCATATTCTGCACTCATTTGTATAATACAGCATGGCTGAGATTTTGTTTCAAAATAATCCACACGCATGATACAAATCAAAATAAAGAAGCATAAGTCCTAAATATTGAAAACTAGCATGCCCACAACACACGACACCCAATACTCACTACTCAGTAGACAAAATTAGACTGATGCTGATTAGCTGAAATAATCTAGGGTTCTTCCCCTTTCCTACTGTGCATCTGTCACCCGCATTCATATACCTCGCCAACTCTAATAGCTTTAAATATGGAAAAAATACAAAATAAACTGTAAAAAGTGTAAGTTAAAACATAACTTTTTTAACATACCAAAAATTGGACAATTTCCTCTCAAAACTAATAATATATGTATTAAGGAGTCAATTTGTAAGGACAGGGTAAAAGAAATAAAACATAACATGCTTTTATTTCAGAGAAAATTCATAATTTATTATAGTATATGTACCAAGTGTTAGTCCTCCACCATACAAAAAGTTATGAAACAGTAAACAAATACAACACATGACTAGAACACATGCAATGTAGGTAATTATTAAAAGAATCAAATCCATACAAAACATGGGTTTGTATCACACACAGGCTTCATGCAAACTACAAAGGAGATGAGATTGAACATACAGCATACAAACCTAATATTACCGTTTAGTTGGATTACTTCTATGGGGATATGGTACATGGTATATAGGAGGAGGTGGTTGGGTGGGTCTCTGTTTTTTTAGTGTGTTCTTATTCTCTGTCCTTTGCTGAATTTGGGCATTTGATACCTGTTTACTCGTTTTTCCTAGAGTATTTCCACTAAACTTTACAATAGGTGGGGTATCAGGAGAAATTGAATCTGGAGTATTAAGAAGATTATCCTTCATAGGATCAATACCAGTCATCAATTGTAATCCTTTGGAATTTTTACGCACCATGCAATGTTTTGTAGGAACAGTAGATCTTGTTTTTCTAACATCTTGAATACAATCAACATTATGTATTTCTCCACAAACAGTTTGAACCTTGAAAGCAGGTACATTAGGTTTTTTGTGAAAAACATTTTCATAGATATGTTCCTGACCATATCCTGAGCTATTAGAATTAACTTGTAAACATGATGAACCAGAAGCATATGCAGAGTTGGGTACCTGACTTAAATTAGGGTGATATTCCCTTTTTTCTGTATGATCAAGTGCAGATATACATGTATTAGTAGTGAAAACTAAATTCCCAGAAGTGATTTCAACTTTGTTAGTAGATAGGGTATTTGTCTTAGAATTAGATGCATTTCCAAAATTGTGGGTTGGAGCAGTATGTGTCTGTGAGGATTGCAGATTTTGCAGTGATGTAAAACATCCACTAAATTTCATGCATAACCAATTCCAAGCACTACGAAGATATTCAACTCTAATAAATGGTCTACAGTTGCAAAGCTGGTTAATTCTGTCACCTAAGTTCATACAGAATCTACAGTTTACATACGGTGGTAGTCCCTGACTGTCAGAAGCAGCTACATGTGATGGAGATCGACCACCTTTCTTCCACCAATTTTTAATGTCATGACGACGAATATAATACACTCGGATGAGTGCAAGTAAGGCCACAGATGGCACAATTCCCAAAAATATCACATATACTGCTAACATGACATCTTTTCGTGCTGAAAAAAAAACAAAAAACAAGAGGCATATAGAGAACAAGTAAGACAACTAATATTTATCATATAAGTGCAAAAGCTTTTATATATATATGAATATTTTATCATGCAAACTTTATTTTAAATAGATGATTTTTTAATTTAATATTCATGCATCAAAAAGAGAGATAAATTCATATAAACATAAACACAACAATCAAGACAAGTAGTATATTTCAAGTCTAATAAATTATTATACAAGAACAAAAGGAATACAAAAAATTAAATACAAATTGTAGATATATCCCCATAATTGGGAACATAGAACACTTTCAAGATGAGAAACAAATTATTAATAACAAGGTAATTAAATTTGTAGTAACACAATGAAATAAATAATAGATGAAGAAATTAAATTGTAATGAAAATTGGATGAGTAATAAAAAAGAAAATTTACTAATGTGAAACCCTATCCACTCTAATTTATTATTCAAAATGTGAATTTATTAATTACCCCCTCCACTGCAATTTTTTATTGTTAACGCTAGTTTAACAACCTGCAATTAGCCATTTAAGTGAAGGAAGTTCACAATTAATGAAGTAATTGCAACAACAAACTTTTTGATAAAAATATCAATTTTGCCTAAATCAATGGAGAGAGCTTAATGATAAGAAGTTTACAATATTACTCTTGAAAATCTTGGAACTTTTACATAACTATCATGATCAAAATTCAATATTGGCCATAACAGAAATAACTTAAAATCTCCACACCTCAAGAATTCAGTTCTTCCCTCAAATCACATATGCACAACAACAAAACAATAGTATAATAAGAGCAAATGACATTGCTTTGGCTTGAAAATCATGCGCAATTTAAAATATTTTATTTTACAACCTCAGGCAGAATGTTTTAACAAATCAATCATTAAATATATTAGCAACAATATGAAAACTAGATAACTCAACACTACGAAATAAGAAAATGATGCAAGCTCATAAGAATTCTTTCTGATGCATCTCACAATGAAAAGAAATAGGACTTTGAAATGCTATGACCAGCAATGCAAATTTTAAGAAACTGTAGTGTGATATTCTTTTCTTTTTTTTCCCCTTAAAAACCATTAAAATTTAATGTCATCAGTGGTGGATCCAGAGGGGAGGGGGGTAAATATAATCTCTTCATATCACTGATCTTATATAAAAACGTCAAGATAAAATTAACTACAGAAAGACAATCCAAAAAGAAGTCATGAAGAAAAGAGAAACAATTTGCCTTGCAACTAATTTAACCTCATTAGTATAATACATTATTAATGGAAACATTTTATTGTTCTTAAAAAATGTGCAATAGTAACATTGAATGATTCATGAATGATCGGGAAAATTATCGTTCACAACACATCAAACTTGAATGAAGAGTTTACCAACATGAATTTCCAACAACAACAAAAGAGTATTTTGAAAAGGGAATTTTTTAGGTTTATTTATAAAATTTATATTTTAAGTAAACATGTTATTTATATACAGGAATACCTTAAATTACAAATTGTTAATTTAAGGTAAAAAGTTAATTATAAAGAAATTCACAGTAGAGAGTCGCACACCCCATTATTTTCCGGTAAGGGTCCCTCACGAAATCTAATTCTGGATCCACTTCTGAACATCGTATTTCATTAATTCTGAAGTTTGTATCTGAAAATTTTAAATCAACATAATCTCTCTTTTTTTTTCCTTCTACAAGTAATGCGAAAGAACCAAAGTTGTAAAAACTCTTTCTGTCACAATAGTGGTGTTGTTATTAGATTCATCATAAAATATCCACCACAGTTCTGGCAGTATCAATTGTCAGCACTAAGATACCGATAAAAGCATATGATCTACAAATGCTTGAACGATGAAGTAGGTAGTCGTACCTACAAGAAGTAACATTATCCACCACCACACACCTAGTTAAGAGTCAAATATATATTATCAAGAAGAAACCCACACATTATAAAAAACCAATAGACAATTATTTTCTATGCTAACCAAATTATCAAAACTCTTACCATTTGGGTCTGAAGCAGGGCCACTGTCTTGGCTTCCTCCAGTGCCAGGATAATTACAAAGAGGGGGAGCAAAACCTGTCTTACAATGACAATGCCCACGACTATTACAAACGCCATTACCGTTACAATTCTCAGGACACACTTCTGCTTCCAATCGTAGTGAACCAACAGGTCTACACCTCTGATCTACACACATCTGTGAAATGCAATACATAAAAGTTAAATTCTACATTTGTGTACATTTTCCATTTACAATGTGTATAAATTTGCCAGCTGTACAATGTACTTTTAATAATTATGTTGCTAACTTAAGTATCTTGTACAAATAAGTAATAGATTTACAAGAAATAAAACTACTATTACAGGATCTAGGAAAACACAGAGTGGTATGTAAAGTAGGTACTGAACTAATACAAACCAAGGGAGGTAATTAACTTGTTTTAAAAAGTTTAATATAATTAGTTACTCTCCATATGTTTTTCACACAACTTCACAACAATTCATCTTTTGGAAAGGACATTGCTATCAGGAGATTGCAACTTCCATCTTGAGACAAGCAGAACTCAAACTTCAGTTATGCTTGGCTCAGAAAGAGAAGGTCCCCCAAAAGCATGTTCTTGACTAGAAATTAAATTGTAACATGGAAACAACAAATTTAATGTCATTTTTTACATTACGAAGGCTTCAATTCCTTATAAATATCCATTGGAACACAAAAGTCACTTTGTCCCATCCACATAAATGTAAACAGATGCTCTACATTAGAAACAAAGAGTTAAGTTTTAAGAGGTTACATAAGTTTTGAAAGAGAAAACACACAGACACATGAATGATAGATCAATGGAGACTTCAATTTATGGTTCCATTAAACATAATAAAACCTAATGCGCATCTATTAATGCTAACTTTATTGTATATCAAGCATTTTTATAAATTTCAGAGTAGATGTTTGGTAGGAAGTCCTTAACAAAGTGACTTCAACAATTTTAAAGAAATAAATGGACTCCATAAAGAAATAAACATTGAAAGTGAATAGTCATATACTGATAATTACTAATATGGAAAACTTTTCTTTTTTTCATTGGTCACAGCTGACAAAATACAGACAAATAAATGATGTTGAATAAATCCAACTGTTAAAAATTAAATTTTAAAAAATCACCAAATCCGATTTCAAGAGTTAGTTGTGTTTGAAAAACTCACATCATGATTGTCATCTTCTAATTAAGAAAGCCTGAAGATAATTTGAGAAATACAAAAAATAATTTTCACTGGTATTATAATTCGAAGATTAATCCTAAGAAATAACCTGAAGTTGACTCAATAATTATCTTTATAAAAAATATTACTTGCCTTTTCATAACCACACTTTGCTCCATCAGGAGCAAGTCCAGGATCGACTTCATTAAGCCCAAGATCAACTATAGCACTTCGACACGGAATAATATTCCCTCCTGAATTAATAAATGAATGAGAAATAATAGCCACAGATTCCATACCAAACTCCAATTTTTCATTTAAATGCTTACAATGAAGCATTCCACAATAAACATCTCTGAAAAATACTCCAAGATCATCAGGGAGTGTAATCAACAATCATAATAAGAAATTTTATAATTATAACAAAACTTACTCATCTGTACATTTGATGTACGATTGATTCAGTTTATTATAGCCACAGTTTCCATGTCTACTGCCCTTGTTGTTCATTTTGTAGCACTGCATATCGGAACTCTTGCCAGAAGGTCCCCAAAGCAGTCTGCACTGATCAGAATGAGATCGACAAGTGCCCTGATAACAGAAAGCCTGGAACAGAAAAATGGAAGGTAACAAAAATACAAACCACTTATTGTCACTATTTGCACAGCTGAGGATTAGGTTTTTAAGAAGATAAAATGTAAATTATTGGCCAATAAAATTTTAAACTAATTACAAAATATTCACTCTTAGAAGAAAACTTACTCTTACAACAAAATAATTGAAATAAAATATCTACTTTTTGACATTAATTATTCAATTACACAGGTCAAATTAAAATGCAAGATATTTTACATATGACATTCATCATATAAAATACCACAATATATCATCTGTTGTATACATTTTTTGATACAGATGTATCTTAAAAAATGGTATTAAATTTTTACAAACAAATAAGAACCAATTTTACTTTTGTATTTAATGCCTAAATTGCACCTGTCAAGAGCCAATAAACCTTAACAAGTGCAAATAACCTTGTTCTTCCACTTAACTACACGTTAGATGTAATAATTGAGAAAAAGATATGATGGGTTAACAAGGGTATAAAATAAGCGATCAAAATTACTCTGGATTTATTGAGGGAAACTTTACTTGAAAATCCCATGGTGTCTTGCTGAGCTAACGATCAAATCCACATTTCCCACTTAGAAGTAGGTATACCACACACACCCAGCACTACATTACCAGTAGGACCATTTTTTATTTAATAATTTAACCTATACATGTACATGTAAATTTACTTGTACATGTAAATTTACAAACATATTTGCGTTAAATTACAAACATATTGACATTATATATGTATTATAACTCGCAGCTAACTTTTTATCTTATCTAGGAGCTTTTACTGAAATTTTTGAATCCGCCTCTGCCTTAGGGCCCTTGATCGGAATTGATGGGATGGTCCCTTGCTTGCTTCCGGAGAGTAAATTAGTTTTNGTACGCAGTCTGTACTGTTTTTTGACAATAAATTTATTATTATTTACTTACTAACCAATTATTTTTCTTGGACTCAATAGATAAAGCACTCAATTATTTTGGGGATTGATTTATTCTATGTTTGATTTATTCTATGTTTATTTTTAAGTTAAGTTCTTATATAGTATTTAACATTATAGCATACTATATAGCATTCTCCTAAAAAAATTTGACAATGAAAAAAAAACATAACAATATTTTACCTTTCCTTTATCACATGTTTCCCCATCCATTTTATAAACATCTGCAGGACAATACTCTGATTGGCCAGTACAGTATTCAGGAAGGTCACATTCATGATCAGCTGTTCGACACACAGTGCCAGCTGTTTTAGGCCTACATGTCTGAAGCAGAAAATTGGCAGTTGTATTAAATCATCAGAAAAAGATCATATAAATACAAAGGAGACCGGGAAACATCCCAATAAATTACCTGAAGATCACAACATTCTCCCGTTGCACATGATGCATTATTAAACAACATGCAGGTAACAGCATTGCAACACGGATTGTCACAGCTGTCTTGCAATCCACAATCACATTGTTCACCAGCTTCTACAAAACCGTTTCCACAGACAGGGCCATCAAAGAGACTGCAAAATATGAAATATTTTCAATTACTCATAACCTATATGGCTAAAAATTCTATAATGTACCAACTAGCAACATTCTTCCTACCTCTTAGGTTTATTGCGGAGACAATAATCCATACCATGTTCAAACGCAAGAGCTAAATATTCCAGACTACATGAACTCCATTGAGTAGGTCTCATTGAACTAAATCATGAAGCAAATATGGTGATGAAAATTCAGTTCAAATAGAAATTAATTTAATATGAGGAAAATGCTCCTTTTACTCATAAAGATAAGCCTATTAATTAATAAATTTTACAACTTCTAATGTATTTGTATTATTTAGAACTTTAACTTACTTTGAAGAAGAAGCCATGATGCAACGATCTGACGGGCATTTGCATTCTGCAGTGTCATGCTCCATGCCAAAGTTATGACCCATTTCATGGGCCACTGTGGTAGCAACAAGACCCACAACCTCACTATGATCAGTGCTTACACCGCCCGAAAATTCATAAGTGCAGATGGGACCTTTCAAGGCTTTCCCAACAACACCACCATCAAACTGGACTCGCCTGTAGAAAATACAAAGGATAAAACATAAACCAGAAAAGTTTTTCATGAAATTTCAATTAAAAAGAGGTCTAAGTGTAAATAAGAAATTTGATTATTCCTGTTTGGTATTCTTTAAGGTTTAACTTCATCAGTTATTAAGAAATGATTATTCGTAACACTTTTTGAAACAACTATTTGAAACAATCATCAAATTTTCTAACAATAACTTACGTTAGTAATTGTGCATTGTCATTTGGATGTTCCTTCACCAACTTATTCCTCCTATACTGTAAAAAGTTTTGCAAAGTTTGGTCTCCATTCGGTGCCAATACAATTTCATTGTTCTCAGTCCATACTACCACTCCAACAAGTGCTATGAAAATATTTAAAGGAACGTAGAGCTGGAAAGTGGAAGAAAGAAACAACATAGTAAAAGGTCGAGAAACTTTCCAAACAAACATGACAAAAAATGATAAAACTGGTTAAAATCAGAACTCACTGAATTAATTATATTTGCTATTTCTTTACAATGTTGATACACAGCATGTAAATTTTCTTCCATCTTTTTGTACTCCATATTATCAACAACTAGGACAAGTTCCACATATCTACTATGTTTGTTTGCATTATAAGGTCCTCTTATTATTTCAGTGTCTCTTTTGTACTATAAGAGAAAATAGACACAAAATTATCAAGAACTTAACATATATTTCTAAAAAACAATGTTTCTTTTTCAATAATACATATTATTTCAACAAATATTTCTTTAATACACGACAATTACATACCCTGAGGATTCTATTAATTTCCTGAGTTTCTAAGATATGATGAGGTGTCCCTGAGTAACCTGTAAGTAACAACTTTTATAAAGAACTAAACTTTCAATTTGCTGCAGATCCTTAATCCAACATACAAATGACAAATTAGAAGCAGTTCAATTGTTATTTTTCTGCATTGTAGCACAAAAAGATCTCATAGATTTGTTAATCAAAAATATATGTTCTGCCTGACATGACAATAGAAGAAATAGTATATCTTTTAATAAAAAATACTACAGAATAATAAGATGGTCTTTTCTTTAATTAAAAGAAGTTAGACTTTTATTGATTTTTTAATACTCAAACAAGTACAATACTTACCACATGTATGATTTGTGGTGAGATCTGAGTGCTTATACAGATAATGAGAACCAAAGCCGCTTCCTTCTCGGTCAGTCCTATCACTGGAGTGTTCCTCCACATCTGACCCTCTTTCCAAGTAATGAAGTTCTTCACCATCAAAAATAACCCCACTGTAAAAAGAACATTCCCATCATTCTTTGGAAACACTAGAAATGTGGGGTGAACAGGTGGTGTAATCTGAATGAATATCTCCTTATGATTAGTTAAGGAGAAACTGGGTTGCATTTCCAACTAATTTCTAATGATCATCTAGTATTCTAAGTATTAAATTATATCCATTCTTTAGATTTCCTTCAGTTCACGAACATTTTAAGATATTGATAATTTTATTGTTAGAAGTGTGCTGAAATGTTAAATCTGCCTCTGTCTTAGGGCCCTGGATCAGAATTGATGGGATGGTCCCTAGCTTGCTTCTGGAGAGTAAATTACTTTATTGTTCAGAACATACGCAGTTTGTAACTGCTTTTTACAATAAATTTATTCTTAAATGTATCAATATATTATGTTTAAATGTATCAATATATTGTGTTTAAATGATATTTAATAATGGGGCTCAGAAAAATTAACATCACCACTCTCTGCTTTATCTAACCAGTTCCTTTACCTTCTTTCAGTCAACTGGAACTATATTAAACTACATTAATATGTAATGGAATTGCCACATTGATAATTCGAATTCCAAACTAAGCAAATTGTGCTATACATTTTTAATTTTAGTCAACATGTTTCTCGCTGCGTGTATTTTGCAAATGTTTATTCTCATTTATGATACGGCATTATATTCTGGGGTCAATCCGCTCAGAGCATTCAAACATTAAAATCCAAAAGTGAATGGTTAGGAATATATCTAAATCTCACCCCCGAAATTCATGTAAATCTTTATTTAGGGAATTAAATATCCCCCCTCACTCTTGCATATATATTTATGAAGTAGTTGTGTCTGTTAAGACAGAACTATTAAAATCCCACCCCTGTTTTAGAAGAAACAGTCTAGTTCACAAACACAATGCTTATAATAAGGCTAATATTCATCATCCTAGCATGTCAACAACTCTTTGCCATAGAGGCCCATATCATTCAAGAATAATTTTGTATAATTCCCTTCCCAAATATATAAAGGAAAAGAATAAATTGAATCTCTTTAAATCTGTGGTTAAAATCCTTCTAATGTGCTATTGTATCTACAATGTGAATGAATTCATGATTTTAATGTAAGAAGTTAATGAGAGTTTCAATTTCCTAATAAATATTGTTTTCCATGTGACTTTGGATGATGTGGGTTATGTTAATACCTCTTGTACTTTATCACGCCATTGTTTTAGTACTCTATATACTGATTAAATTCCTTTTTTCATTCATGTTTTTTTTGCTCCTTTTGTTTTTAATAGTTTATTTCTAACTGTATGCAACCTTGGCACGGTTGTGTACATTATCTCTGTAGACCCATCCTAGCCTGGGTTTTTCTCCGGTTTTCCTTGGGTGGAAATGTCATTAATAGTTTTGTTTTATTAATCTTGAATTTTTACTTCACAAATATACACAATTTATTTTCGAATAATAAATGGGTAAAAGTATGTATTTATTAAATAATTTCATTTATAAATATTATATCTGCCACTGCCCATGGGCCCTTCATTGGAATTGATGGGATGGTCCCTTGTTTGTATCTGGAGAGTTACTTAGTTTATTGCCCCCCCCCATGGTCATGCATAGTTTGCAACTCCTTTTTTTACAATAAAGTTTATTTATTTATTTATTTATAAAACAAAGATGAATGTTCAAATATCCAACACGCAAATCTGTCACTGAACATACATCAAGCTTGGTGTAATAGTGAGGAAGAAGGGCATGGCCAGATTTTTGGGTAGAGTGGGCAAAGTTTTCGAGCAGGGGGGCAAAACTGTCTCATTTCCATAATTATTATGTTCCACAGTTATTAAATTCACACATTTTTTGCAAAATTCCTGAGTAGGTAGTGCCATTCCATTGTGCTACAGTGTTGTCAAACTATGTTAAATTGTCGCCACTCCAGTTTTTCTCTAATTTCTCTCTGAGTACGAAGATTAAGAGGATGGTTTCTTGCTTGCTTCCAGAGATGCTTATTATTCTCCATGTAGCCATATATAGTTTTTGACTACTTTTCTCTCAATAAACAATTTTGTTTATTAATTTTTTGAATAATTACAATACTGATATACAATACCTTACACTACTTAGATCATACATCCAATAAGAGTAAGTACCTCAATCCATGGCATGTGGAAATGGCTGCCCATGACCCAGGAACACCTCGTAAACGTCCTTGATACTGACACAATTCAACATCCTACAATAAAACCACACAATTAAATAATAAGAAAACTGTTGTAGAGTACATCAAGTAGAGAAGCAATATAACAAGTTTACCTTCCCAGTGGGTCTATTAACCACATGTCGGCCATTATACTGATATCTCTCGAAATATGTTTCAGGAATTAACTCTCTGAGAGGGAATAAAAATCAATTATTAATATAGTCAATGTGAAAAAAAGTATTACAATAGAAGCAATCATATTTTATTACCTATTTAATCGAAGATCCAAAACATATTCCTTTCCATCTGCAACATATCCGATGGTTAAGTCGTGCACATGGCCACCTCCCTGAGACATAAATGAATAGTCTTACACACTAATAAAATTTCTTACAATTGAAAACATGCAAGACATACACAAAACATTAAGTATGCATATTCATAATATTATAATTTTCTATGATACATTAAGATACAAACAAATTATGTTTGAAAAATCATTATTATAGTTGTTTTTAAAATGAACGACTTTAATGGTGGATAAAATACATCAAATTGAAAAAAGCTGAACATTCTTGGTCCTGCAGTTTAAATTTTATAACAGTAATAATGAGTATTTGCTAGGGGCACTGTTTATTTGTTATTTCAGCAAATAAAGAGAAGGTAGGTTTGGAAGGACTCAATCCAAATTTATCAATATGTAAAGTAACCTTTATTCATTTAAGTACACTGGTGTGGTTAGGGTATTTCGTTTCTGTGAAAGTTTGTACACCGAAAATATTTTGCACCAATGAAGTGGCCAAGGGTTTCTTACACCACCACTGCAACACAACAAAATCCAACTTGTACTCTTCGAATGAAAGATTGTTACATTGAAATCTTGTGTATTGAGTCAAGATATTTTTAGCTTTTGAAGAGGACATAAAGTATTAACCAAACAGTTAAATAACCCAACAAACTATGTTAGATTTTTGCAGTGTCCCTATCCCATTCCATTTACTAACTTCGTTAAAATGTATTCATAATAGTTTTAATGTAAATATTTGCATAATTTGTACAAAAATGACATTGAATAGAACACCTTCTTATTACATCTTTGTAATTATATGTTAATAGTAGGTGAATTTTAATAAAACATGAAATGTGGGTAGGAGAAAACAAAATATTGTTGACGGTTGCTCAGTCTCGTGCACACCTTTAGGTGAGCCTGTAATCAAAAGGCCCGGCAAGAAAACAAAATCTAAATTCAACAAATATCTAAATACAAAGATGAGAGAAAAGAAAAAGAAACAGTTGCCGAACACAGTATATCATTAAAAAAATTCTGAAAAGTATATTTTCCAATTACAGAAAGGAAGGATAAAACGAAAGAAGAAAGGGAAAAGGAAAAGAATGCAAATTTAAACCCTCCCGAGAACTTGTGGGAGGAGCCCCGATCTACTCATAAGATTCAATAGTTTATTAACATCATCCGTTTCATTTCGAGAATTGTTGGTAGATCTGCAGCCAGACCAATTTGTCTCCGTATTCTCGTGCATTTTCTGCAATCAGTTAGTAGGTGATGCACTGTCAGAGAATACTCCTCACAAACGGGTTCATCATCAAGTAGTAAGAGATACCGATGAGTAAGAGGACAACGTCCTATGCGCAGGCGGGTCAGCAAGACCTCGTCGCACCTGGCTGACCTACATGTCTTAACAGAGGATTTGATAAGACAGAGTTTATTCTCTTCAACAGCTAACCACTCATTGTTCCATTTACTCAGATTCCTCGTCTTGATGGAATTTAGGAGATCTCGTTTTGAAATCGTGAAGAAATCCACGCGATTCTTAAGGCATGACGCCTTTGCGGAAACGTTTGCTTCCTCATTCCCACGTGTCCGGGAATCCAGCAAAACATTATGTTCTTTGATGGAAGGAAAGCACGTCCTGGATGTTCTGGATCAGCTGGATACATAGCTGGATACTTAGAGAATCAGAATAAATCAGGAAATTTGATCCGCGGGAGCACTTTGTTGATCGCAGTGCTTTCAATACGGCGTAGCACTCAGCGGTATAAACGCTACACAGTCGCCAAGACGGTAGCCACAGGTCTTACGGGAAGACACCACGGAGCAGCCGACACCATCAGCCTGCTTCGACCCGTCTGTAAACACAGGAATATAGGTCCGATGTTTGTCGACGATTAGGTGAAAGTGCCGCCGGAGGTAATGAGATGGTTCGCCACTCTCGGCATACAAACTCGGAATGGGACTAGTAGGGTAGGTTCCCGTAACTAGTTGGATTCCTGCATGGTGGACACTATCCAACTTCTTTAAATAGCTTACATGACCAGGGCTATACACAACGCAGCCATAATCGAGTAGAGATCTTATGAATGCTCGATAAAACTGGAGCAAGGAGGAGCGATCAGCGCCCCATTCCCTGCTACTCAGACACTTCAATAGATTCAGAGACTAATGTTCTTGCTCTTAGGTCTGCAAGATGTTCAATCCAATTAAGTCTCTAATCAAAGATTAGACCTAAGAATTTTACAGAAGGATAGAATTTTAGAACATAGTCCCCCAGGGCGAGGTGAGGTTCTGCCAGAAGACTTGGTCTCTTACTGAAAAGAACAGAGAGTGTTTTTTTTTTCAGTAGAGAAACGAAAGCCAGTCGTTTTTGACCAGTGGTATAATATATTGAGGACAAGTTGGATTTGTCGCTACGCACCTGTGACACACTGTGATGAACAAAAGATGGCAAAGTCATCGACAAAAAGAGAATGTAGGACAGGATTCTTTACAGCGGATGTTATGCTGCTTATGGCCACTGCAAATAAGGTCGAACTCAGGACTGAGCCCTGAGGAACACCGTTCTCTTGAAGAAGGAGATCCAAGGTGTCTCTTCTAATTGTATAGCGGAAGGAACGCTGATCCAAAAAGGACTGTAACATCAGATGAAGATGTCCCCTAAATTCCCAGGCATAGAGATGTTTTAAAATGCCATGACGCCAAGTAGTATCATAAACTTTCTTGATGCCAAAGAATATTCTGACATGTCCTCGGACGAAAGCATCTTGAATTTCTGTTTCCAGGAGAAGTAAGTTGTCCAGGGTGGAATGGAGCAACCTGAAACCACACTGAGATCGACTCAGCAAGTTGCGTCTTTCAAGATACCAGACGAGACGTCGGTTGATAATTCTCTCCAGAGTTTTACCGACGCAACTCGTCAAGGCAATGCTTCGATAACTACTGATGGCTGTCTTGTCTTTTCCGGGTTTTAGTAGAGGGATTAGCGTTGCTTCCTTCCACGAATTAGGGAATACTCCCTCGGACCATGAAAGATTAAAGATATTCAGAAGATATTTTTTCGATTCTAGTCATAGTTGTCTGAGCATCTCATAGTGAATGGAATCAGGACCAGGAGGAGTGTCGTGGGCTGTCGCTAGAGCTGACTCAAGTTCCCACATTGAGAAGGGAGTGTTGTATGGTTCAGTTTGAGGGACGGAAGTAAAAGGAGGTGCTCTCTTGTGTTTCCTTTTTCCTCGCGAAATCAGGATCGCAGTTTGCTGTAGTCGGATTCAGCAAAGTATTCTGCCATCACTGTTGCCATTGCTCTGTCGTTGGTGAGAACCGGACCCTGATAATTGAGTCCAGATATTGGTACTCGAGAATACCTTCCAGATATCTTTCGGATTGACTCCCATACTTTAGTGGACGATGTTGTTCTCTTAATGGTGCTTAGAAACTCTTTCCAGGAGGTGGATCTGGATTCTTTGATAGTTCTGCGCGCTTTTGCTCTAGCAATCCGATATGCGGCGAGGTTTTCCGGAGATGGACTAGCCTTAAATCTCCGCAATGCTCTTCGCCTTGCCCGAATGGCGGACCGACATGCGTCGTTCCACCAGGGGACATGAGGTCTTCGCGGAAACAGATGTTTTCGGAATGAATTCTTCAGCGGCGTGATGAATCACCTGGGTCAGATGGTCGACCCTCTCTTGGACACTTCCAGTTTCTCTGAAAACAGCGAGAGAACGGTAGTGTCCAGTTAGCCTATCTGAGAATCCATTTCTGAGGTTTGCATTCGGGAACAGTCGCACGTTCCTGCAAGGACAACCAGATAGGATGATTGTCGCCACCATGCAGATCATCTTCTATCTTCCATTGGAAGATATCAGCAACTTCAGGAGAGCAAACTGATAGGTCTATAGCAGTCCATGACCCCGTGGCATACGCAAAGTGGGTCATCTCCCCGATGTTTATTAAACATAAATATTTTCGCTCAAAGATACAATTCAGCAGTCGGTCCCTGGGGCAATTGCTCGACGAACCCCACAGTACACTGTGGGCGTTGAAATCTCCGAGGAGGAAGAATGGTCGAGGGAGCTGATGAATTAAATCTCTGAGAGAAGTAAAAAACTAAACATAATTTAGTGTAGAAACATAATTAAACATTTATGATATTTCTTCTTCAACATACAGTTCACAGTTATTTGTTTCGCTAATTATCGATCCGGATAACTGGCTATCTGGGTGATTTGAGTTTGGATGATTGGAGAATTCTCAACACCCGCTCCATTTATCCCTCAGTACGTCGCACACAGTCAATACATTTCATAGGAAGACTGACTACACGGAGCGAGAAACAGCTCAGATCTCTCATACCTTATTTTTCCCTGACAGCTCCTCCACATCGCTCGCACCGATTGCCACTAGGAGTTCGCGTATGACAGCACTCAAACGTCGCATACGCCTGTAATCCCCTAGCCGTCAGTGCTTGACAGTCCCATTGTGCACCGCTGCTGGTGGGAGTGCTGTTTTATGACAAATTCGGTCACGCTTCGCTAGCAGTTCGTATTTCGGGACAAATTCCCCACCGACGTAACGAAGAATCGACCCCATCGTTTTGAAGCATGTTACATTCTAACTCGACACAGTGCGGGGTAGCTAGGGGTTAGAAAGTGTCTGTGTGCCCCTCCCTCCTTTACCACATTCTTTTTAAGTGTTCAAGTGTTTCCGTTTGATCGCATCTAATTAACAATAAAGTAAAATAATGTTTTACTGTTTTAAAAATAGCGTTACTAGAAATAGATTAAGCACATAATTTATTGACGTAAAATAACATTCCTAACTTAAGATTTTTCATACGTAAAGGAAAATTTTGTCACACCATTCTTGCGGCCTCGGCTGTCGCCATTCTTGTCGACTCAACTTATTCCTCAAATTCTACAGAAATTATTACTAATTATTATTATATTAATTAAAAGTAAAATAAAATGGTACGAAAGTGAAAAAAGGAAATAAATTATTGTAAAAGTCATACAAGTACTTTTAAAATCCTACAACAAATCTAATGATTTTCCCTCGGATCGCACAGTATAACGCGCCAGGATATTTTAATTTACAGTTTAACCATCGTCAAGATGAACCGTAATCCGACAGGTTTTTGTAACGAACATGATACTGATGCTGAAACTGCCCCTCACGTCCAGGAGATATAATTATAGCTCGCACTGATCCCATTTTCAAAGTTTCTCTGGGAATCGCATAAAGGATGGAATGCAAAAATAAAATACTTGAGCGTTGTCTTTCAGAAACAAAGCCACTTACTTGCGGAGTACCCCAAGGATCAATTCTCGGCCCTATACTCNTCAATGTCGAACACACTCGTTCCCACAAATTTCTGAGAAAATCGAAAAGAAACAGAACTCCACGAAGGTCAAATAAAACTCCAGAAGGCCTACTCTCTCAAGCTGTATATAAAATAAATAAAACAATAACATGGTTAAAAATCTCGAAAACATCTACACTATCTCACTATAAATTTCTATCTCACTAAACCTCACTACCACTACTAAGTTTCGAAAACATCTACACTACCTAGGGGATATATAGGTAGATACTTCGATAGATACACTAGATCTATTGAAATAATAAATCTCAAATTTAGAGTTAATTTAATAGTTACGATTTATAAACAATATTTTCCGAATAATCTATAGTTTATAATACGTAATTGTGAAATAACTTTTTTGTGTTTGATTAAATAAAAATTTTCTGGTATTCAGTTAATATTATAATACGTCCCGAACTATTTTTATTCTTATCTTACGAGTGTGCTGAAATGTTAAATCCGCTTCTGCCTTAGAGTCCTTGATGGGGGTTGATGGAATGGTCCCTTATTAGCTTCCGGAGAGTAAATTAGCTTATTGTTCTTCACGTAGTCATACGCAGATTGTAACTGCTTTTATGACAATAAATTTATTATTAATATTATTATTATTATTTCATTTCGAGCATCAGTTTTTTTCTACTAGTCGCAAATATGTCTCGTGTTCACAAAACTCAATGACACAAAATTACGTGAGTGTATGCACATGTACATTTCTCATACGAAGTACCGAATCGTACTAAATAAGTGAGAGTGCAAGTTCGTAAGAGACGAGTAGGTTGAAGGAATGTGTGATCGATTCGGAGGCCGAGCAACACGTGGCTGGGCCGGTAAAGCCATCTCTTCTGGTGGGTGGGGAAAGGACGGAGATGGGCGAGCGAGGACGAGCGCGCGCTAAGCCTACGCTGAACGCCACCCGCATATCAACGCCAATCGCTGCCAGTCCGCTGCACTTGCAGTTGAAACACGCGATTCACATCACGCAAGGATTTTTCCTACGCCGTTCTCGTGATTATCGACACCAGTAACTGGATAAAGGAATATACGGAAATTTTTTTAAATTATGGATAAATAACATGCATTTTAAGGCCAGAATTTTGTACAGACCTATCTAAAAAAGTTACGCAGTTCGTTGAAAACCATGTACATTAAAATATGTTTTATTCGTAATAGTTATAATCAGTTTCCGTTTGACCACGTGATGAAAACATTATACAGTTCATCTATATAAACTTTGAACATCACAGTAAAATATTTCACCAAACAAGACAAAAAAAAATCACATCAATATTTTTGTCTAAATGCTATGTTTTAATAGTAACACTTTGTTTTATAAAAATGTAAATAGGTGTCGTTTCAGGTCCGGCATTAAATTCATTTTGATCCTTTTGAGGAGTTAACACGTTTGTATTACATGCAATATTCGATGAAGTATAATATTACATCTTACAATATCGATCTTACTAAATACATTTTGGTAAGTGAAAAATCAGTTACACTGCACTGAAGTACATCATTGCGGCTCCGGCACTACCGAGTGGCTTTGCGTGCACCTTATCGCACATATATTTAGTGACAATTTATTAATGAGTGAAACGAGTAATGTAAAACTAAAATACTAGTACGAAATGTAGAGGGCAAACCAGAGTAACAATTTTTTGAGATATGTTTGTTTTGACTTATTTGCAAAATAACTAAAAAATAATAATAGCGTAATAATACTAGCATTACAATACATTGCAGTAATTCCCAGATATTTATGAAACTAAAAAAAAATAGAATGTTCCCCATGAAATGCCCTCCTCTACAGTCCTTGTGGTAGTGCTTGATGAATCAAAGGATTTTGCAGACACCGGAATGTAAGTCATTCGTTGCTTTCCGACCTGTAGAAGAGACCCCGAAAAGAAAGAGAAAAATTATAGCAAATACCAAATATTGAGAACCAAATTGCAAGAAAGCAAACGTCAAAATGGCGCGTTAAATAATTTAATGGCTTGTTTATGAATCAGCAGAAAACTAAAAATGATATTGAAATCGCATGAGGAGGCCTGTGAAAAGGGAAGTACCAGTCCGTGGCCGTTGTCATGGCAATTAGGCGCCTGATACGAATCAGACAAACTTACGTGCAGTGTTAGTAAAAAAAACTATCCAATAAATGTAGTAAAAGCATAAAATGAGGTCATTTGCGTCAAAAAAGCGGTCCATAGAGCTTAAAAGCTGTGATTTCTACAAATTAGTCCTCGTAAAATTGTCCCGAAATAGTTAGATCGTTCACGAATTTTGGTTTACATCACGTCTTTCTTACGTTTCTTCACGTTTTCAGCAATTAACATAAAATCCATCACACACACACACAAAAAAAAACACCCGTGACGAGACAACAAACGATGAGCAAGTACACCGGATTCGTGTGACGCCATATGTTAATTGCACACATGAAAACGTTTATGAGTAGTTGAGTCATGACACGGAAGAGGTACCATGGGATTTCTGCAAAAGCTAACAGTAAAGAGAGGTATAGACTGTAATGACTAAACGCGTTTCAGACTTACTATTAAGGATTTCCTTGAATTTAGAATAGATTTTTCTACGTAAACGGTCCAAGTAAGGCAAGGATGTTTAAAACCGCGAAATTCGAAACCAATGCTAAGTTAATAAACGCAAACAATTTCCAGAATTAAAAAAAAATGTAGTTTATAA
Organism: Laupala kohalensis; assembly: GCA_002313205.1. Lineage (NCBI taxonomy): Eukaryota > Metazoa > Arthropoda > Insecta > Orthoptera > Trigonidiidae > Laupala > Laupala kohalensis. The sequence goes on from NNCF01126069.1 coordinate 905,045, forward strand.
TAAGGAAATTTATAACTAGTTGGTATTTTGCAATTATATTTATTCCGCAAGTTTCTTCGACCACTAGGTCATGAAAAGTTAGCAGAACGGAAGTCTTGTCACGAAATAATTAGGTAAAAGAGTATCAATGGTTAAATCCAATATTTAAGGAGGATTTCCTTATCNCGAAATAATTAGGTAAAAGAGTATCAATGGTTAAATCCAATATTTAAGGAGGATTTCCTTATCTAAAGGAAAACAGTAAGAAACTGAAGGTTCAAAGGAAAATAATGGTCGTGCATAATTGTGCAGAAAATGTATACACGTATCTTTGGACAAGGAAATAATATATTTTAAGGCAATGCGAAATGAGAGTTTTCACACTCAAAATGAAATAATGACATGTTTGCTTTTTATTTTTAAAAATAATACAATGCATGCCTTTTGGATGTCATGAGACTTATATTCTCCTATTTTGGGACCCGTTGTTACCCAGGGATCAAGACGTGGCGTGTGCACAATTGCATTGGGGATTATTTTAGACGGCACAAGTGAAATGTTAACCTGTCTTCCCGGGTTTGTATTTAATATCAATTGTTACAAAAAAAGTTAAAACAAAAAATAGCGTAGTTAGACCCTTTATCAAAATAAATATTAAAAAATATCAATAAGTGGATTGTAAATGACCAAATAGTGTGAGATGGTCTTGATGTATTTGTGTAAACGTGCATGTTTGTCACAGTCACTAAAGCCAAATTATTTCGATACCGTTTTATATTTACAAGCAGGGTGGGGCTGACCAAAATAGCTTTCTTCCAAAATCAACTTGGAGGAGGGGATAATCACTCTGCGTAAAAACACCTCCAATACATTAATCCTCTTTCCTGGGTCGAAAGATGATTACAGCATAGGTCTCGTTTCACAAAAAAATGAGTGGCTATATGAAATTACATTTTCAGATCCACTTCCAACTTACCGCCCATATCAATCATCGTATCTTAGTCAAATATGATACCTGTAGATCCTGTAAAAACAACTAAAAACTCCATTGTTGTCCCACCAAATGAATGAGGAACAGGAGACTTATGCGATAGAGCTAAAATTAAATCATTTTTCATAATATTAATTTTTGTGATTTGAGCCTTGAATGACTTGTAGGGGTAGAGTATCATTCGAATCGGAATGAGACAGCCAGACATAATTCAGAATGAAATTCAAGCAATTATCGTCTTTATATCAAACGTTAATTGAACGAAGGATAAAAAAAATTGGAAAGTGCAGTGAGAGGCTAGAAGTTCAATTTTTAAATCCTCTTCTCTAGTTATGGCAATTCCTTTGTCAATGTCAATAGAAACTAATGCCAAACGAAATTCAGTTGCTTTAATACTACGCGGAAAAGATTTTTCCTCGTTCTTGTCTTATAAGAAACACGAAACGAATGCTTCAAACAATTTGTAGAAATGACAAATATTACTTTCTTACATCAAGATCGATGTCTTCGTAATATTGTTCGCATCCATGTCCTTCTCCTTCCAAACAGCATCACTATAGGACAAACCGCAATAGAAAAAATTCAAACAGAAGAGGCGAGAAGATTTGTATGTTTTGAAGATTTGTTCTTACCACAATACACAGGTCACTAATTCCTTAAAACTAACATGTATGATCACAGGTCTGAATGACTCACATGTCCTAACCACTTTCCAAAGCGGTGCTCCGTTTCTTTGCGAGGAAGTGTGGAGAGAAGGAAGAAGAAGAAGTAAAAAGGGTTCACCCTCATTGCGAAGGGCGGGCCCCCTCTTCTGAACCAGCGGCACGGAAATCGCCTCTAGGGTTGGGGAAGTGGAATGTGCGAACAAGAGAAGAACAAGCACTGTTTGAGGGTCCACCTTCCGTCAGCCTCCACGAGAATCGATTGTTAAAACACCTCTCGGCGAATATTTATTCTTTTATTTCGCACTCGCTATTTCCTGCGAAGTAAAATGGCTTCGATCTGCAAGTACTATTAGGAATTCTCGAATTTTAAAAATACTTTACTTTTTCACTCTAGAATTTATTATGCATTCCATATCAAAAAGTAAAACAATTCTTATGGTGTTGTTTCGGACACCTGCGTACGGATTGTATGTGGAAACGGATATTTTTTTTTTCATGATAATATTTTTAATATATTTATTGTAACAAAGTCACAAACTGCACATGACCACGTTGAGGACAATACACGAATTTACACCCCGGAAGTAAGTAAGGCACCATTCCAACAATTTCGATCAAGAGCCCTAAGGCAGACGGATTTATCAATTATGCGTCCCACCTTACGATAGGAATAGAAATAGTAGTTAATTACATGTAAATCAATAAAATACAAACAAATTTATATTTAATAGAGTACAGTACTATTATAGAGAGAAATGAGCGAATTTTTCTACAAGTTTGGTATATTAGAATGTTAAAATAAAACCACAAGAATGTAAATTTGACAAAGAAGTAAAAAATTAAACAAAAAATCTCCACTTCACATTCTCACTTTCCAATTACACATTAAGTGGGGAAATTATTGTAATCGGCCGAGAAAACATTTANACATTCTCACTTTCCAATTACACATTAAGTGGGGAAATTATTGTAAACGGGCGAGAAAACATTTAGAGATCTCTGCGGATCTTTGCGAATTGGTTCTAGGAGACTCTATTTTGAAATTTTGGCGATGTTGTCCAATGTTGTATGAATGTGTATATGTATGTTGAGAATTTTGTTCTCCCGATAACTCAGGAACAAATCGATGCATCGAAACCGAACTTGGGATTTGACTTGGAATGCATTGGGAATAGAAGCCTATTTCTGTTCAGCTCATACGGACTTCATTTACACACCGTGCTCCACTTCTGGTTTCTTACAATTCAAAATTTTGAAAATATGCTTAGAGGAATTTTGATGGTCAGTTAATTCTGCGTACAGATTGCCAAACCAAATTTCTGTACGTCGCAGAGTTTACGAGATACAGCGCAATTTTATTGCGCAAAAAACTTGGAGGCGCTATTTTTATATTAGTCTTTAAGGTTATTGCAAAGAGTTTAAGGTAGAAAATAATTCATGCAATCTATACTAAAAAATTGAGCAAATATTTACGTCTTAAACCAGCATCCTTAGATTTGCCAGTTTCTGTGCTTTTAATTGATTTAACTATCAGAAAACGAAATATTTGCTCCTTGGTTCATGTGAATTACCTCCTTTACACCACAAATAACAAATACAAATTTTGTCTCATTTCAATAATGTACATTGTAAATGAACCGCCAATATCATTTTGAGGAAGGGAGAAATAGGGAAAATGGTAGTGTCTTGGAGTATTTGCAAAATGTCGTAAACATCATCCTGATAAAAGGCACAAGCGGTACAGGGGTGCTTATCTGTTTCGCTATTGCCACTTGTCAGTAAAGCGCAACTCCTACTCCCAATGAAAGATGAATATATTTTCTTAAACATCTTACAAGCAGACCTTGTCGATGTGACACATTTAATACTCAAATGTTACGTAAATTTTCGCACCCTTCGCAGAACTCGAAATGTATAACCCAATGGAGGAGCTGTAATATTATTACATTATAAGGAGTGTGAAAGTATATTAAAAAAAACAAAAAAAAACACACACACACAAACAAAAGATAACTTGTGAAATTATACAATTAAAGTTTTTGTAAATAATGTCAACATCGAGAACCTCTTTATGTATCTAGCTCGTTTCACTTCCACAATAAAACAGTTTCTACTAAGTACAGAAAACAAAGAGATCAAATTTAACGAATTACAAATATCATTTGAAGATAACGTAAGGCAAAAACTCTCCAAACCATGATGTAAACTTACAAAAGATTTAATTTAAACAACGCTTCCAAGTGGAAAACATTACATTGTTTCACTACCATTCACTAAACTCATCTCTCATACAAATTTTCCTTTCACGTCAACGAAACTCCTCGCACATAATTGAAAACACTGACGTCTATTCAAACCCTAATTACACGTTTATTCGCTTCTCCCGTAGAGCGTAAACGGAGGCATCACGAGTCCTTTGAAACCTCAGAGCAATGTCATTTTACAGACCAATAATAACTATTAAAGAAATAACAATAAAATAATTTCAAATTTTCAACTCAATTACGACGAGTCCCTCGTATTGTCCAGAAGTCCCAATTTCCCGTCGGAATTAAGTTGCCACTTGGTATCTTTCCCCTCTGTTCTTGGCAAATCCACGGCTGATTGCGCAGGAAGATAGCGAGGAGCACTGATGAGCTCCCACGGGGAGAAGGTGCGGACCAGAAATGAGGGTGGAGGGGTGCACAAAACCCTCACGTTAGTGAAAAGGGCCTATAAGATTTGACTTCGCAAGAGTGGAAGATCATAAGGAAATTACCCAAGGATGAAACTTCACTTTTTAATTTTTTACAAGGATTTTTGAGTATTTTATCTTAAAAACTTTTAATATATTTCATTTGAAACAATCTATTTTTATTTAATAAACTGTGAGTCGTCTGACCGATTTTAATGCAGTTTTTTCTTGTAAACAAAGTAATACTAACCAAACGTTACAATAATGTTTTCATGAACATTGGCAGGATTTTGGCTAGATATTAATAATTACAACTAAACATTTACATCGAAATTGATTTTTCTCAATATACAACAGAAATTTTTAACTGTAGGTGATCTACAGACGATTTTTGCTATTTGTATGGGAACACGTATCTTGGCATATAAAACCATAGCTCAAGAATATATTATCATAGCTTTTTTTCGCACAAAAATATAACACGATAACGTAGACACTTGAGAAACGTAGTTCCATTTTTTAGCAATAAAACCTTCCCTCGCCATTAATGTTCTACGTACTTTCGACGGTCTCGTTAAAAATAGAACACTCTTCTACACCACGAGGGTGGGGGAATGGAGGGTCGAGTCCACCTCAGCAGAAAGAGAAGAATGCGCGGAAAAGAAATCGAACTCTGGCCGCCACCCACGGCACGGGAGAGCAAAAATCGCAACGGAGGAGGCGGGGCAAAGATAAGACCTCCACTTGCAGTGCGGTGGCAGTCTGCCGCAACGTTTCAACGCGAATGCGCAGTTCGCCTGACTACCCCTTTCCACGTCAAGAAGTGGGTTACCGACACCCATCCCTCACACCCATCAGACTTGGTGGATTTGCACTGAGGGATGAAGCGAGAATGAACGGGCGGCAAAGACGAAGGAAGAAAAGGGGTAGTCAGGGTAGGAGTGGTGCATGCAACTTCAAATGAGGACGAGTCGGCAAAGTTCTCTTGCACGCTGGTTTTGAGTCGCGTGTAAGAAGTGGTAGAATAGTTAAATCAACTTGTTCCAACAGCAACATTCTTTTAAAATTCAGTGAAAGAAGGAAGCTTTTGTTCATCAAAGACCTCCTAACCTGAATATACGATTACGTAAGCAGAAAACTAATATTCGTTCAGAAAGAAAGTATGAATTGCGGTCTGAGTTCAAGAAACTCGAAATTATTTAAAAGAATTCCTTTCAACAACAAAAAATGACATGGCAAGAAATAAAGACGATGTTAATATCTAGGAAATAGGAGTCCCCTAGAGCGAAATAGAATATCTAGTAACGACTGAGCAAAACGAAGTTTTATTATGCACGCAGTTTCTTTAACTGTATTTTTGAACTCCGGGTAGTCAAAAATGTCCTAAATGATCAAAATTTTTAAGTTCCCGATAAAACCAAAATTTTCACTAACTCAAAAACGTAAATAAAACTGATAGCCCAAACTCACTTAATCTTGTCGTCAAAGTTGAAGAAAACGGTAGTCAGATATTTGTGAATCTTCCCTAATTAATGTTAAAACACAAAAATTAATTTACAAAGAAAGACGATGATATTTGACCTAACAGTACATGTTTGACTCACGAGTGACTAACGTAACGAGTAAAAACTACATGGGACATTGCATTGAGTCCACAAAAGATCAATAGTTCTTTCATTTCACTAATTATCTTTCCGTCACTTTAAATTTCCTTACTAAATCACAGAGATCAAACTACAACATCCGCACGGTCGCATCAATATGAAGAAATACACGCTACTACATACGACTCTGTAACAAAATAATAGTTCTACACTGTACATCAAAAAGTGAGCTTTTTAAATACAATATTTTATAGAATTTCACCGGATCTGAATTGATACCATAATAAACTAATTAATATATAGAGTATAAAAAAGACACAAAAAGTTAATTCAGCGTCATAGTATATGTTTGGTATAATGACCTGATATTTCTTCCACAAATTTGTGACTAGTGGTGTCTTCTAACTACGACATTTGTAAGTAGCTTTAATCACGCGGAACTCGATTCGTCTTCATTTCGCGCGTAAACAGAACGAACTTCCGTAACGGGTGAAAACCCTTTTTCATTTAAAGGTATAATTATATCAAATATGGTAAAATGAAATAGACATATCCAAATACAGTGAATCTTAAAATGATAAAAACATTAATTATTCAAAACAGGTCAACTAAAAAAAATTACAATGTTAAAAACGAATTAATATTACTGTGACACACAATATCAAGTACCATAGAAGAAAATAACAAAAGTTTCTCTGAAGAGAAATTTGTTCATACTCAACATCAAATTATTTCCAACACCTAACCATAATTGATACAAGTAGATACGGTATATATATTTTCAACTTACAACGCAACTCATTACATTCGAACACTCAATACGACAAAATTCCAGTACACACGTAAACAATGAAAAACAAAAAGAGTGAATAAAGCAAAAACATTTCGAATCAATTTCCTCCTCCATTGACAATGCACGCCAGCATCCACAACATACAATACATCTCACCTCAACACATCACTTCAACATGCCGCTCATAAACTTCGTGAAGGTGGATGAAACACGTCGTGTCCTGTAGTGAAGCGATGTACAGGCAGAGAGCGCATCGCATATGTATTCTCACGGGGAGAGTGTGAGAGCGCAATAAATCGGACGCGATCGCAGGTCATCCTTTGCTCTCGCATGATATACGGATGGCACCGGCGACGTCGGAATGTGCTGCATTGGTATGAACCATTGCCCGCGACTTCTGTTATGGAGTACAACGTCCTATACCCCTCGGATGGGAAAGTGAGACAGAAGACACTATACCGATATGAAACGATTGTTGAATGAAAGTTTTAGAAATCAAAGACTAATTTCACTGCATCAAATTAGAACTCTGAATAATACTATCACCAAAACGAAACCTCATTACGAGACAATTATTCACCAAACAGATGATTATTAAATTTTGACAAAAGTTCGACTTTTCGAATTCTCATGAGTAATAAGACTTCGTTCTGGTGATTCATTATTCAAAACAAAGAAGCACGATTTGAAGTAACCTAATTTTCAATAGATACCACAGTATTTTACTTCAAGTGAATATACTATACATACATATTTTTGGTTTTTCTTAAATTTAAATTGAAAAGCCATTAATGGAATGAGATCCCCAAGAATAAAACATAACAATAGACACGTTATGTTTCAATTTTGATTATGAGACCATATCGAATGAACATATTATAATTCTAAAACAGTTTTGCAGGTATTACTTTTTGTGAATGATTGGGTGTAATACATCAAATTGAAATATGAGTATATAAAGTTTAGAGATTTCTTGATAATTGTTAATATTACACGAAGTAAAAAAATCTTTCCTAATTCTCAGAATAAGACGAATAAAAAAGATCTGCAATCGTCTCGTTAGCGCTTAGTCGAGGTCTTTTAGAAATAATCCAGAGAACGGTTTTTCATAGCTTCACGGCTTATTATCAGCGAAGGGATCTTCAGTATTGCGAAAGTCACAAACAGTAATGGGTGTGTATTATGGAACAAATCCTCCTTTACGCAAAACTTACTGGCGAAGCATCAAATATCATTAAAGAAAAGCTCTTAGTGAAAGTTCCATGGCTTACTTGAATATTTGCCAACATAGGAAAGAAGCGTTTTGTTTGCAAATATGCTTTAACCTAACTTAGAATTGTGAAAATGATCGTCATAAAGTCAAATAGTCTTAGGCAGATAATTCAAGTCACCATAACGGTTTATTCTTAGAGAAAAGTTTTTGATACCAAATGTATTTCTATGGGAAATAGAAATGACGTTATTCTTCAATTTAAAAAAGGAAAAAGTTACCATGCGGTTACATTGAATAAAGTTCTTGACCCATAAAATATTCAAAATACTCGTAGATGAAATTATTACTTCTGTGGATTACAAATACAGCACTCTCGCTTTACGATGATTATTATGGGTAAGTTGGCGATGTCAGACATTTTTGAAAGCGATTCTCCTTTAACTATTTAATGTGATTTGATAATCTCAGGCTATTTTCGACTTTATTTTCTATTAAATCTATTCTTTCACAAAGTGGCGTAACCGACTGTCTTCGCTTACACGATCCCGCTGAGCGGTAGAGCGTGAGTTCAAACCCTGCTCGGCCGAACTAGGTGAGGTTTTCAGCCGACCCCAGAGAAATGTCGGTTCGGTACCATAAGTTTCCTAATTCCCTTACCCAAGACCTACAGTTAGGTGGAAGAACAGGTCTTATGGCCTGAACCTAAAATAAAATAAATAATAATAAGTAAATAAAATAATTGTAATCTTCATTCGACAAACCAAAGTTCGCGGAATAGAATACGAATGCTACATTGTTTTATTTATTTCACTATTTCAAAAGTTTTAACATAAAGGTTTAAAACAAAAAATAACCTTTCACAAGTTTTGGAAGAGTAGGTTAACATATGGACAGCTAAGGTTCAAGTCCCAACCCTCTTGGAAGAAAATTATTTCTGCAAAGAGACGCCTTTGTATATCTTACAATCTCAAGGATGGTTTGAAGTGGAAGCTGTTTCAATAACTAAACTAAACGTCCATACTAATCGCTCGCTTTGCTTGTCACGAGGTCGCAGCGATGGTGGCGGCGGTTGGCGTTAATGCGGTGAAGTTGCAGCGAGGTCTCAAAGAACGGGTGGGAGAGGGGAGGCAACCGAAAGTGTCTCAGGCTGCGTGCCGCCACCACAGAAGTTTTGCAACTTCTATCATAACGCGCGCCCGTTTCCTGCTGAGATACGGAGCTTCGTGGCAGCGATGACGGTGTGGTATGAGAGGGGAGGGGACAGACTGCGCGACGCGGCGGATGTGGCGACCGTGATGTCAGGAAAGAAGGGATGGAACGGCAATAGAGAGGAGGAACTGAAAGCTTTAGAAGCAAGGAAAGATCTAATGTCACGACAACACAATATCGTTTACTTGGGACACATTTTACTAATTAAAACTGCTGGCAAAGTAATTTCGTAACAGAGATACGAGAAGAGAGTTGCAAGTTCGTGATAAAAACAGCAATGTGATGAAATACGGTGAAACACTGAAGAAGAGAGAAAATATGAAAAGTAGGTAGGTTCAATCAATGTTTCTTTGGTCCTGAAGTATCAGTTATAAGGAATGGTTGAACTATCGTAATCAAAGGAAGTCTCAACATCGAATAATCACAAAAGGACGAAGAGACTACTAAAACCATTCAGAATTTGTAACACCAACATGAAACGTGCTGTGACATGATTTTAATTAGTCGTTCAAAAATGTCTCTGCAAAGTTGGGCGTTCATTTATTTTTCCCTCTAGATTATGAAGCGTAAATATAAAATTAGAACGCTGGACAGCTGAAGTTTATGTGCAGAACTTAAGAGAACTAATTCAACGTAATAAGTAATTAAGATTTTATGGACACTTTCAGATCATAATAATCATAACTAAAACTCAAAAACATAGGTGGTGTAACATTTTGAGCGGAAAAGAGTTGTCATTCGATTGTTTGAGAGCCTTGAAGCAAGTAAATGATATGCATTGCCAAAACTATGGAACGGAAGTGGTTGGATAAGGATTTCAACAATAGAATTTACGTCATATTACAAATTTCTGAGAACCTTATCGTATAGAGATAAATTACGTAAGGTCGATTTAAGAGAATTCAGACTCCTCTCCCACACGAAAGATAACGTTCTATTCGCACTTGCCTCCACTAATTTTACGTGAAGTATTGTACACTGGGTCAAGCAAAATTACAACGCAATTATTCAGTGATTTATTACTATAATTTAATAATAATCACTCCATCAAAACATTATTAACATATTAATTTCGGATTAAAATTTATAAAACTTCAATACTTGTCCAAAACATAAATGGCGTAATATTTTCTCATGGTTTGCTACATATGGTTTGATATTTAAAAAATTACATTCCTCAAAGAATGGACGTTACACTGATACAATGACTTTTCATAACTCATTCATCACAAACTCACAAACATGGATTTCACATGACCTTACTACGGTACGTGAGATGTAATCGAATTCGGATGGATTGGAAGGATCTTCCACTCGTCCAGTACCAACATGTCTACGCCTGCAATACAGGAGAGTACTACGGGTTGCCTAAGTGCACCAGCTTGATACATGAAAGGCAAACTAAACGAGAAAGGCAACAACAGAAGCGAAAATAACAAAAGCTTTTATTTTTGTATTTTCGTTGGGGCCAAGTACGGAGATCGAAACCTAAGGATATTGAGGGCTTCATGCTTTTACACAGTTTTACTTACTTGTAATATATTGAGCGGTAACAGAGTCAAGGTATAATCGCACATAACTGCATCGCAGACGAGTTGTCCGTTTGAACGCCTAATTTGTGGTACTTCGGTTTAGAAACGGCGGAAGAATTGAAAACAATGGAGTAAATCGTGGTATCTAAAAAATCAATGAAAAAGACAAAAAAATCGTGGTCCTTCTCCAACACAACCGATGTTATACCAGTCAGGTTTTCACAATCAGAAGTAACGAGCTGAGTTGTTCAAAATCAAGTTAATACATTTTCTCGCGAAACAAACCCTTCCTTCTCTCTCTTCCAACGACAAATAATAAAATTTATTCACCTTTCTTAATCATTAATCCTAATATTCACTCAAACACGCCAATATTTTATTATTAAAATATTGAAAAACACGCATTAATGAATTTTAAAAACAATATTTTTAAGACAACATATTAATACCAAAATAATACGTGATGATAAATCACAGCTACTGTTTGATTTATAACATTACGTAAATGGTACAGAAGATTTTGCTAATCACCTCAACATGTAAAAGTTTTTCATTACGTGATTTTTTTATTTTGAGATTTTTGAGATAACTTAGTATCAAGGGTGGTAAAATGCGTAGAGAACCAACTCTGGTCTGAGACAGAAATGGAAACTAACGCATGATGCCTCTTAACACACACGATTTGTATAAATAGGGCCTTCCATCCGTTCTCCGCCTTCATTTCATTTCTCCTCCCAGTTGCGCGTGTTAACACACAGGTGAAATGAACAGATCGATTGTAACGGAGGCTGAAAACACCGAGCAAGACCTTAAGGCAGAAGAAGCAGGTCCAAACAAATGATTTTATATCTATAGATACCACCTGAGTTGTACCATGCATGGAGCTAGCCTAACATAAAATAATCTTTTGAATTTTTCTCCTTCATTAGGGGAAAACCCAATGTCTATAACCCTTCCAGTTCTTACGATCTCCAGTAACAAATATACTCACACGCAATATAATCTAAATTTTACGTATCACCTGTTATAATTGAGGAAATAAGAATTCATGGCATATATTTCTTTCCCAGTTCTATCAATAACTAATCTCGAGAGTCAGGAAATTTAATTCTAAAGTCCACGAAGTTAATGCACACCCCTTCTTTGCATCTACAAACTTGGTTCATAACCCAACGGTTACAACTCATTCTCTCACTTCAAACTTAACATGGAGTATTACGCATCCCTAGTCTTTGCGTGCTATCAGGTCTCAGAATGTTACGATTGGTAACTGGAGATGCACACATCGTTAATTAATTCACTTCACTCAGAAACTTAGTAGTTACGAACGATATAACGTACTAAGTTAGATAATTATTTTCCCAAAAAATAAATCCATTTCACCAAGTAAATATCTTGCTTGTCTTTAACACAAAACTACTAAGACACATTGATTCATCCCATTTCAAAACTAAATAAAGGACTAATTAACTTACTAGACTATTAAATTATCTACAAGTGTAATAATTAAGATATTTGTTTCCGACTTGATATATGAGCTTCAACTGCAAGTTTAAAGAAATTGTTAACTTTTCCACACACAAAAGTGAATTATTTCGTTGCAAAGAAATTTGAGATATTTTAAACTAACAATTTTTGACACAGAATGAATGAACTAATTATTACAAACATATTAAATCATTAAATATGTAACTTATAATGTTCGTTCCAATAAAACCCCTCTGATGTGAAAAAATAAAAATCTCTCGCAAAAAGAAATATTACACCATCAAATTAATTAGTAACAAAACAGTAAGAAGTGTTAAGCAAAGAATTTTCTTTACTCCTTCATGATAAATTGCGTGAAGGTTTTGCAGGAACATCTTAATAAATTATAAGAGCATAATTTAATTACATATCAACTGAATAAAAGTAAAAACTGCAAAAATTATTTTATTTATCACGAAGGTCAAATCCGCAAAACGTTCGCGTCAGATCTTCCTTGTTTTTCATTCCGACATCCCCCTACTGCTACACAAACGGCGATTAATCATCGTCACTTCCGATGGCGCTGTATGGGTTCCGTTATGCGTGCCGCTTTTGAAGTCCTCACTATTACCACCCACCCTCAAATCCCTCGCTCCTCAACATCCCATGGAGGCTCTGAGTGGTTCCCCGCTTCGCTGCACTGCCGCCAGAGTGCACGCAACGCGGCCGTGGTAAGAGAGTAGAATGGCAAGAGAAGGTAGGAGGTAACGGTGGAGAGTAGAATGACAACGCGTGTTGGCACAAACAGCGAGGAGTCTCTCATGTACGTGGCAAGATACACGAGCCGAGAGACGCAAATAAGGTGAGAGAGGAAGAGAGTATATTTGAGGGTAAAGAGAATGAGAAATCGAAAAATTAACAAATGAAACACGGCAAGTGAACTTAAAGCAAAGAGAAAAATGAGGCACAGATTGAAAACCAAAATAACTTCATTGATTACGATACACCTATTTAGGAAACGTTGGCCGAGAACCGAAACCAAAGCAAATTACAGGTCTAGAGTCACAAATTAATCATTAAGAGTATCGATTGCACACAAAATTATTAATTTAATGCACATTTTTATCATCTTAAAATTAAAATG
>NNCF01126069.1:932926-946722 GCA_002313205.1 Laupala kohalensis
CGTTATTTAGTAAGAATTAGTAGGATTTCATGTTCTATGACCTGAAATAATATCACTTTAGAATGCATCGTTCTAGAAGACAAACATAATTTTGGAGAACGATCGCAATATCAAATTTGTCATCAGCCATCCATTTCACGCTTTTACTACGCGAGCAGAGGAAGTAAACTAGAATAATGGTAATTCGTTATTGAAATCACAATATATTTTGCATTTAATAAAGTGTTAAATACAGATGATCTTGCTTACATGCATTCACAGTGACCTGAAAAGCAAATATTTTCGATTTGTTTGATATGTTGTCATCTCTGAGTACTTCTATGGTCTCAAAGATACATTTTTCTAGTGCGACAATATCACTTACCAGAATACTTTTTCCTTAGTCTTGTTATTTTTTTCATAAGAGAAGAAGAAATGATAAGTACAGAAAAACCATAAAATAAATATATCGAGTTACCAAAATACTTTTGTGGTTTTGGATTTATTATACGCTTCCGACGTTAAATTTTATGGATAGAATGTTTCTTCCTTATGACTACTTTTTCTTGTAAGTGAAGTTAAAGACCCCAGATATATGTAATTATAGCTTTGAGGAAGTCTGACTAAAAGTCGAAACTTTGTCAGTCCAACGAATATTTTAATGAGGAAAACACTCGCTTTCTTATAAATTATAAATATTTATATTTTGGTCATCACTTATTGCTTCTCAGATTTTGTGCTATCCCAGGATATATTGGTCTATATGCTTTTTGAGTGTTCTTGTGGGAGGAGAGATGGGACTGTGACTTACATACGTTAAAGGGAATTGAAAAATAGATTTTTTTTGGGGGGGGTGCTTTAGGGCTCGTCAACATCGAGGTCATTAGAGCCCATACAAGTAGGGAAAAATGCAGTTTCGCACCATAGAGAAGAGCCGTAATGACTCTTCCCCGTGTGTGGGACTCGCCGAATATCTCGACCATACCCACTAAAAAACCCTCCTGAAATCAACAAATATCTAAATACAAAGATGAAAGAAAAGAAAAGAAAACAGAATACCAATACATTATTTCACAAAAAAGGAAAACAATTTTTAAATATTATATTTTCGAATTACAGAAACAAACGATGAACACAAGAAGACAGTAAAGATGAAAAGGGAATGCAAATTTTAAACCCTCCTGAGAACTTGTGGGAGGAGCCCCGATCTACTCATAAAATTCAATAGTTTATTAACATTAACCGTTTCATTTCCGAGAATTGTTGGTAAATCTGCAGCCAGACCAATTCGTCTCCGTATACTTGAGTATCTTCTGCAATCAGTTAGTAGNCGTAAGAACGCTCAGTGCTTGCGCTGCTAGCACTACGCTTCGGCCTGACTTTATCACTACCAGATCGCAATGTTGTAGAAGACTGCAAGTTCCATGAAGCAACCCCCACCTATTTCGTGTCATCCCTACCTCCTTCTAGAGGTTTCTGCACGGTATAAAAGCTCGAACAAATTAGTGATGTGACTTCAGGTATCGTCGGAGATGCACTACGGCTCTGTTTCGTGGTGTAGTTACGTCGCATGGCTGCGTTGCACAGTCATTCATAATGCTACGCTTATTTAAAAGTTGTAATTTATTTTTTGGAAGGTGGCTCAGCCACCCAATTATTGGAGGCAATGTATACTGCCTGATCAGCAACATTCAACTGCGTGACTTCAAAACTGCGATACTAATTTGTGTTTTCCAGTTACAGCGCATCAGTTGTTATGTTCAACTTTAACCTTCCAGAATAGTGAAGGAGATTATCAGCTTGCCAGCGAGGTGTACTCCATTGTGGACACTCGTCGGAAGCAACAAATTATCAATTAACATTCAACCCAGTGAAGACGGGGCCATATCAAGATCGCAACAAGCATGTATCGCGATCCATATCTAGTAGGGGCCTAAGTTGCACTACTAGAGCTTTTTATATTTGCAAAAAGACACCGAAAACTCGGTGATCTGATGTAGTCTGCATGCTCTTCAACCTTTGTATTTCTACCATTACGTAACTCTGTGTAAAATTGGGGAACTTTATGTTAAATATTAGGGGGGTTAAAACTTCAAATTTTGTAACATCCTTCAGGTAACTCTGTTTATGTAGATTTAATATGTGTAATAAAATTGTGTTCGTATTGAAGAAACAGACTATGGCCAGTTTATAAAAGAACCTCCTGACCTTTTAAACTACTGATTCATTTTGTGAGTCCTCCTTCCTGTGTTATTAACATAATATGTTTGTTGAAAAACTCGACAAACAGACCATGTAAAACCTATCGCTCTTCCTTTTTTATTCCATGCGATTAAATTGTATGATCTTTTTAATTATACGAAAATCATTGCTTTTAAAATAAAAGTATATTTGACAAGTCCTTTAACGGTTATTAATTATCATTAGAGTAATACAGCTATTATTAATTTTGTTGTTCATTCTGCCGTGTCTAAAACTATCAAAGTGTAATAAAGAACGTATAGTTTTTCATCCTCCTTATTTCTATTCTTAGTCAGTAATACAAATACGAATGCTATTTCATTGCTACGAATGCTATTATTTTAAACCAATAAGNTGCTATTAGTTTAAACCAATAAGTGTATATAACTTTTTTCTGTATTAAATATTGCGCTCCAAATGTATAATATGATAAATCTAGATAATACATGAATGTATTTTTATTGAAAATATTGTTTGGACAACTTAAGGCATATCAATCTTCTATTCAATATTATTATTAAAATCAAGTATACTTTTACATAGTTCAAACTTAACATATTTTGGTGGGCTTAGTAAACAATGCTATAGTGTCACACAACATATCACACTTACTTTTCGGTCAGAATTAGAAACTCTCGAATTGCTTTTCGTATTATTGTTTTCTTTAAATATTTGTACAAATTATTGTTCTTTAATTCAATATTGAATAATTTCTGCATGGGTTAATTGAAATTACAAAAACTTTAAAAAATTTCTCGTGACATATTACTGAATACTTTCATTCACAAACGAACAAACTAAAAATACCGTAACTTAAGAGATGTATAGAAACTATTTAATAGAAACGTTGAACTAATGAAATAAGGAATAATTCGACGTTGTATACTTAGGAAACATATAAACGCAATGCAGATTGAACTTGTGCCAATTTTATCTCCTTCAGTTGGTAGCCACATTGCTAGATTTGTCGTAATGCGACGTTGCCGCATTGCCAATTGCTCAACGTATGTTTAAGATTTTTCTAAGTTATGTGAGAGCATGAATTAAGGTTTCGTTCATTACAACTCCCTAACAGATATTACGAGCTGATTTGTAGTATAAACCATTTTCAAAAATCAGTCCGCAAATGTCACCGGGAAACGAACCAGCAGCGCAGCGACAGTAGAGTTACAGTGGAGATTTATTTCTCTCAGCCAAATGTATTTTTACTCAGACGTGGTAAATTGTTTGTTGAAAATCTCTACGTCTCTATCGATCACAGAAAAAAGCACCCAATTCAACGTGTTTTGAATCGGCATTACGTCCGTCGTCTATACGCACCGATTCAGAGTAAATTGATGAATAAATTTAATTCGCATTTCATATTTACGGTAGAATTTGCTGGATTTTTTTTCAAGATTTTTATTTCTTAAGTGAAATGATTCAAAAATATAGGACATATCTCAATACCGTATTAACGACTAAAATGTATTTCTTCATATTGTGAGATTTGAATAATTCTCTAATTAATAACAATTTAATCATTTTGTCGCGGAATTTTGGACGGGCGAAGAGTTAGAAATTTAAACGAATGACGNACTTCTAGTGGATCTTTTAAATACGTTAAATAAGATTCTTAAGTTTAAAATATTTAAAACAAGAAATAAAATCACCTTAAATCAAGATTGTAGTACACATTCTAAAGATCGACAAAACTGGAGATTACAAGACTATAGAACACTTACGACTTGTAGCTTTTCGATTACCGGTTAGTAGGTTACTGGTGATAGCATATACAAAAAACGCATACAAAAAATGAGCTTAAACTCCTTGAATTTTTTGTCGCATAAAGCTTTACGTATAAAAAAGTTTTTTTTATTGCAAGACCATTACAACGCTTACTTAGTAGTCATTGAATCTACAGAAAACATTTCAAAGCATCATAATAATGCCAATAACACAGTTCATGTACCATATTTTCTTGGAAATCACCAACCCAGTCGTACCATACTTGTTTTCAAGCAAAACTACTATCGTATACTATAAAATAAGTCTTAGAAATCTCTTAGATTACGGTGAACCTCACCGCCAGGTAACAGATTAATCATGTTACGTCGAATGAAAATGGGAGACGGGACCGGGATTCGAACCCGGGACCTTGAGCTCTACGCGCTCATGCGCCTACCAACTGCGCCATCCCGTTCGCCTCTCGGGCCCGTCTACCATTCTCATTCAACTTGTGAAACCCAAAGACCTNCGCATGAGCGCGTAGAGCTCAAGATCCCGGGTTCGAATCCCGGTCCCGTCTCCCATTTTCATTCGACGTAACATGATTAAAATAAGTCTTGTCTAGAAAAAAAAAATTTTTTCGCGGGGTATGACATAGCACGTGTTTTACGGATTATCGGCGAACACAAGTCGATAATAATCACCTTAAATCGAGTCTGTAATACATCAAAACATAAATCGCTTTTAAGTAAATAATTTAGCAAGCTTAATTTAACACTTACACAAAGTTATGCGAAAAAAATATCTTTTAAATCTGCAAATTTGTTTAAAAATAAATAGGTCTTTTTTAACATATTAGATTAAGATTGTAATTCATTTGAGAACAGCTAGGTAAACCGACTACAGTAAAATTTAACAAAATGCCTTATTAATCAAAACAATTTCATACGAAGAAAATGGAAGAAATTTCTAGGTTTCTATTAAACAAGAAATCCTTGTAAAAAATTCACCAAGTAGAAAGTCGGATGTCTGATTGTCTCAGTCCAGAAGTGCTTGGGATATATCCTCGTTCTGTTGTTGATGGTTTGAGCACGGGTCTCCATCCTAATTATTTGAGGACTACTATGTGACGGAAACGTCAACTATTTCCTGAAAAGTATTTTGCTAGGTATAAAAGTAGGTAGTGGCCAAAACTTCCAATAAAAAAAAAATCCGAGTTTCATTCGCTTCGAGGAAATTTTTGTATAACTGCATATGAAACAGGTATGACATACTATCAAATTAAATTATAATGACGATTTTCATATATTCAATTTTCGTTTCTCTGGCAAGCTGGATCATTGTAAATAAAGAATCTCGAGGTGGTTTAATACCATGGGAGAACGGCAGTAATAGACTATTCTTTCCGGGAAGGTGTGTCGAAATAATAGATTAAGAAGAAATGGGCCTTTCCGAGGCACACCTACTCAACGACTGGGCGCGTCCAGCAACCCTTCTCAGGAGACCCTCTTGAGTCAACAGACCTTGAATCCTGTACACAATAGTTATAGTGACGCCCATAACGAACAAAAACAACGATCATGATTTAATTAAGGTAATTACTCAAGCTTTCTTTTGAAGTTTCGNAACAACGATCATGATTTAATTAAGGTAATTACTCAAGCTTTCTTTTGAAGTTTCGTAAAACATTAATTTTCTTTCACTCATAATTTTTGCTCTACTTCGTAAACACAGTAAATTTATTTTCAAATACATGAAACCATGCCGAAATGATATAGTATGCAATTGATTTTAGTTAACTCTCTCTGTAATACAGTTTGAGTATTTACTTCCGATTAGACTAAAGTCATCATCAACTGAAATATAATAATACACCAACGCAGTGAGCTCAGGACAGAGTGAACCAACACAACTTAAAGATGGTATTTAACAAGGGCCACCTTGATGGGAATTAGATGGGATGGTCCTTTTTTGCCTTTGAAAAGAGAACTATTTTAGTGTGCTCCGTGTGATCTTACGCAATTTGCAACTGCTTTTTTGACAAAAAAATAAAATAAGTAATAAAATTACTAAAAACCTTTCCTTCAAGCAAGTGAAGTTTCATAGCACCACACACATACAATTGTTGTAAAACCTTATTATACGTCGAATTTTGATAAAAATGTCAGAAAAAATATATTATCTTAAGATACGCTTCACCAGAAATCAGAATCCAGCACGCCTTGTCATGACTTCCTACAATTACCAAGCTCGAGTCTACAATTACCAAGTTGGAGTCTAACGCTTGACAACACCGATCTCGTAGACCGGGCGGCCGGTCAAAGAGGAGTTCAAAGAGCAAACACGTTCATATATTTAATCGTCAATATCATAGAAGCTAAAAAATATAGCTTGACCGCAATAAATAAAAAATTACTTTTCGTTCAGATTTATTTTTACATGATGAATATGAATGCGTAAGCAATCCATTTGCTGAAATAAAGTTAACGCATTTAACAAAGCCGATCAACGGTACACCGTTGCCACACAATGCATGTGCCAGTCTGATAACTGTAGGAAGCCATGGCCGAGTTTTTAACTAAAAAAATGATTTTAGTTAAACGAAACAACACGATTTTGCTTACCGCAGAAGGTTTGGAGTAAAAGACGCTCACCTGAAACAGAAAAGAGTAACATTAGAGTACAATAAATATTCCAAACAAATTTGAAAAATGTAAAAATTACTTAATTTTTTACGTAAATAGTAAAAAAAAACAGAAAATAAGACGAAAATATACTTAAAAAAACAAACAAAAACCATTAAAAAGTATACATTTATTAAAATAATATTAATATTTTATTATATATGAATTTCTAATTACCGTACAAAAAGTACAGATGTGCCAAAACTTAAAAAATAATGTAGTTACAAAATTCTCATAAGAAAACTTGGGTGAAAGTCATGTCCTACAGGAGATTCTACAGCTAGTAGCTTTAAAAAAGAACAGTGAATGATTTTACTTCGTTCTCAAATCACCAGTTTTCATTCACTCATTTCTCTGGCCAATACCTCTCTACTCGCATCAATCCTACGCTCTGCTGACTCGTGACTGCCCTGTAGCTCTTTCAGCTCGTAAGCTTCTGAATTAAACAAACACGGCGGACCAGAGGTAAATAAAACAGGTGAAAAGTGCCGAAGCACAACAAGAAAATTAAAAAAACAGGAGACTCGGCCAGTAGCAGAAAGGGGGTATTAAGCTTAGCAAGAGCACAGATATTTTAGCGAATAATTTTTTAAACACTTTCTTGTAGAATTTAGTTAAATGTTCGTCCTTCAGTCATACTTGAACTCCCAGATTTTCCCATATCGATTTTTAAAACATTTCTGAAGAGCTAGAGCTTTTAAAAATTCCAGTGTTTACTTTCCAAATGCAATATTTTACAAAGATCTTCATCATGAAATTTTGCACACTTGAATTTCAAATAAGACAATATTTTCCAAACTATAGAGTCCAGAGACACAATAATGAATATAGAACTATTTCATCCGATCAGAGACGAAGCAACGTCCTGTACTTTAGCTAGCAATATTTTTTTTTGTTTCGTAGAATCTGTTTTCTAAAACACTTCATCATGTAACTTCAACGTTTCGTTACTCGTAACTAAAGCACTAAAATAAGAACGGAAATCCGATAACTTTCATGATGGTGAAGAATATTACGAAGTAGGTTAGCATGATTAACAAATTAGGGTCACCTCAATTATCTCCAGTTGTAGGAACAAGAATTGGACCGATCTTCTCAAATCATGGAGAGCAAAAAGTAATGATACTACCGCATATTCAGATTATCCTATTGATTTAAATTAATAATAAAACTCGAAAAAGCTCTAAGGAACATAAAAACAAATAGTTTGGCATGAGAAATTAATTGACTTACATTATTCATCAAAGAATCTCCTGAGGATCATACTCCGACAGAAGCATGGAGGCATCCTGTTCAAACTTCATTCAGAAAAAAAGCTCGATTTGTATGATATCGAAAAATAGCAGCTAAGGATTATAAAGCGCTTGGTAACTCATAACTAGAATATTGTGTTTCTGTACTCACAAACAGGAAAAGGTGCTAGTGCGAAAAAGGGTATATAGCTTCGTTGTAAGGATGAAAGAAATTGGCAACATTGTAAACAGTAAGCCGTTGTTGACAAAAACTAACATTAATGGTATAACATACGACATCTCTTTCACTCCAAGCCTCCTCTGTTTCTCAGTCTACTGATAGAAACACGACATAATATATACATAAATAATAAACACATACATAAATAAATAAATTTAAAAAATAACAAATAAATGAAATATTTATTTTAACTAAAAGAGAATAGTAGAAACCAGTGCAAATCTTATGGTCATTCAGTTACTTTCACCACAATTGAAAAATCTACATGAAAAAATTAAACAATATTAATATTCTCGAGTCCATAATTCAAAAGAATGAAAATGAGAAAACATTCATAACAAAATATACAAAACAAATTTTTTCACATGAAAGAAGAAAATTTGTAACTCTTCGTTAATATCATTTCAGTAGCTTTGATCCGTAGCCGTGATTCCAGGGGCCCGTTTCACAAAAGTACAAGTGTTGTTAGTAACAAGTTGTCATGAACAAGACTTGTAACTACAACTAGTCAGATACCATCGTTCCACAAAGATTTCGCAAACTTATCAGTAACAATTGCTTGTTGGTAACAAGTGAAGTATCTTCAGACTTGTCAGTAACAAGTGAAGTATCTTCAGACTTGTCAGTAACAAGTGTTTGGGTACAGCGTGAATAAGTGTGTATGCGGAGTTATGAATATTTATTTTAGCCATTGAGTTTCGCGTTTTCGGACAAAGAATTTGTTCAGTTGCTGCTCACATATTTAGCCTCAAATTCTTCATGTTGGATCATGTAAATGGTTTATTTCGTACAAGGTGAGTGTAGACGATCTTAACTTATCACCAGAAATTTATTTGTTTTCTGCGATTCTTGCCATTAAAATTTTTGTAACGCTACAGGAAAAAAAAAGAAAAGAGAATAACCAGAAAAATTGTGTTTCCCCAATTGTAATTCCAGTTATTTGAGAAAAGTACTTAGTTGTACACCAACTGTTTGTTTTCCTTCTGTTGCTGTTGTTTACCAGAAGTGGGTGATGAAAACTCCTTCAAATAACTGGAAACCATCAAAATTGTCAGTGGTGCGTTTTGAAACATTTTCGTGAGGATGAAGACTTTAAGATGGAAACTTAAGTAAAAAAGCTACTTGGGAGATAAAATACAGCCCTATAAGTAAGTAGTTCCTTCTGTATTCCCTAATTTCCCTGCATATTTTAGTACTAACGACATAAATCCATGTGAGATAATAAACAAACTTCAGGAAGAACATCAAGAGAAAATTAATAAGTGGTTGTAGAGCAACAATATTTTATATTTCCTTCTTGTTCAAGTAACGCTAAAAAATAACAATCGAGAATTGTATTGTGATGGTATTAAAGTTATATTTAATGCATGTATTTTGGAAGTATACTTCAGATTGCTAGAAGTGTAAAAATTAATAATGATATTTAATGTTTGTGTGTATCAAAATATACTCTNGATGGTATTAAAGTTATATTTAATGCATGTATTTTGGAAGTATACTTCAGATTGCTAGAAGTGTAAAAATTAATAATGATATTTAATGTTTGTGTGTATCAAAATATACTCTGTTGAAAGACTGACAGTTTAGTGGATATTTATGATTCGTAGCTTAATTTTGGACATTTTATGCAAGAAATTTTCAAGCAAGATTGTAAGATCTGTTGATTTAAATTTTAGCCAAACATATTTTTTGCAAAAAAATTGTTAACTAAAGTAATTGTGCTGGGGTCTTTTCTATTTCATCAGTTATGACCCAGGGAAATTGTGCAGTAGAAATTCAGAAATACTATGACAATCTTCATTAAATATCAGTTGAATAATTTCATTCAAGGGTAAGAAAAAACACTTCCTAATATGGATGTCTGTTTCATGCAGTACTATGTTTACAGCGATTCATGAATAGGCACTGCATATTGTTGCCAAGTGTTATGTAATAATCTTGTAAAACTAGAGATGGCAGTTGACCCAATTTAATTCTTATTTGGCTGTTGGTAGCATAAGACTGTAGTCGTATTCTGGTCTATTTTGTGGTATTGCTAACAAGTCCTTCAGGCATTTGGTGAATGAGTTGAAATAATAACAAGTATAATAATTATGTTGTCAGTGTAATTATCTGCATTTGTTGAATAATACAATACCATGAAATTTACTTAGACATTAACATATATTTACAGTGTGTATAATTTTAAATGCTTCAAGTAATATTTTGATATTAATGAAGAAATCCATTGAAGGTGAACTTCATATTTTATTTATATATTGCTTTTGAATGATTCAACCTCATAACGGCTAAATCTGCATATATTCGTTTAAATTATGTTTGTGTACTTTTAAATATTTAATGCTTGGAATATGAGTAAAAAGTAGAGGATGAGAGCATCTATTATTAAATGATTTTCTAGTAGTTAAAAGATTTTCTAGATTTTCTAGTAGTAGTAAATTAAATGATTTTCTAGTAGTACGATAAGTAAAAATTGAACGCCGCATCAGAAACAAAGTAAACGAAAAATATTACCCCACAAAATGAATAATTCTTCCCACTTTGTGTCTCACGTCAGAGCACCGATCCGCTCTCCGCATCCCACTGTACGCCTCACAGCAAGGACTCTTGTTTGCTCGCGCCCGCACAAGCACATGTTTACAACGTCGGACCCTCGCGCGCACTGGAAACCTGCGCCGCGGGCAAACGCCACAAAGTACAACTGTGGCGGGAGGCCCAAGTCCCTCTCGCTTTTCGGAATTGCCGGCCTCAGAGGGCGAAACATCAGTCTCGTTTGCAGTCATTGCTATCCCCAAGAGCAGATTCAACCCTCCACAAAAATCAGAAACGGATTCTCAACGGGAATTGCCAAATCGTTAATGATGATTACACATCGTCACTTTTAAATGCCCTTGCCTTTTGATATGAACGTATAATATAGGGAACGTAGCATTGCCAGAGTACGAGGCTCTTTCAGTAAAATACTTCTCTGACTTTTCTCAGGATATATTTCGATTTGAGTCGTTAGGAAGCGAAGCCAAACACTACAGTAACGCCTGAATGAAATCATGTAATTTTAAGTAGCAAAGGACTTTTCGCTGAGCGATGTCAAGTCGGAATTATAGAGTAATACAACAATTTTATCTTGCAATAGACATTTTATTAGTATTTTCATCATTAACATTTTTGTGTGAACTTAATTGAATCGCAAAGATAAAGCTACCAAATCAGAAAAAAATATTCAGACATCTGTCTGCAATGATTACTTAAAAAAAACACGGAAAGATTTCAGAAGTTAACAAACATTATTCGTAAATCTTTTGTCAGATTATCCTTAACAATATCAAATAAGCAATAACTAATCACAATTTCTTAGAGCAAACTCTGAAGTGGTTAATACACAATTTTAACGTTGCATGCCCCCTTTCTCTCTCAAAAGGAAAATAATATGTCACTAACCACCACAATTAAAACCACTGTCGTGCACTATCGCCGTACATGAATACTGACGTCCGACGCCACGCAGACGGTCAAACAACCCTTCCTTCCCACCCTCATCTCCGTCAATGACGTCATCACTACAGAAGCAATCGCCACAACCTTGGTCACAATAGCTGTCACCTCCAATGCTGATATCGACGGAGCACAAACGCTTTCGCTGACGGCCATCGGAAGCGTATGATATCTTCATAAACACAACTCCCGTCGTCACAACGTTACCTCCCGCTCCTCCACTACCTCTCCTCCAGCCACAATGCCTGTCACCTCCACATCCGTTATAGCAGCATTTCACTCCTTTGGTAACGTCAATGCGCCGTTTCTACGACCGCGGTTGCCACCGCAACTACTAAATGCTCATGTTTGATCATCGACGTCGAAACCACCGTCGATAACATTCCTGGACCAACGACCTTACATTCGCTATCGACACAACCACTTCCCGACCCTCGTAGAATTCCCTCACGTCACCATCCTCTCAAAGCCACAACCGCCTCCAAGTTGGACTCACCTCTTCCGTAAAGCGACCGCACGCGTCTTTGTACGCACACCCCGTGGCTAAAGTGTCCTCACCCAACGTTTCGTCGTCACCGGAAGGAGCGGTGCTCACGCCTTTGTGCGTCTGCCGCCTCGTTCATGAGGATTGAGGACCTCGCCGTAAACATGACCGTCGGCGTGTGGAACACCCTTTGACGCAAGGACCAAGGGTCCGCGAAAGGGCAAGTCTTTTACAAACGAAGTGAGAGGGATTTGATGGTACGTGGAGGATAAGTCAAGAGTGGATAGATTTAAACGTTGCAACAGTGCAGTAAGAGAAAAAGTGATGTAAACAAATTAAATGAATTAATTTAACAATTACTAAAACATGTTATTTTGACGTTTCTTTTAATATTTTTAATATTTGATAACTTTCGGTCAGGTGAAAATGGCAACGAGCTGAGAATCGAACCCGGGATACCTGCTTTAATCGCGGGGGTTTTAACAACTAAACCACCCGTTCGCCTTCCACAACTGTACACNCTGAGAATCGAACCCGGGATACCTGCTTTAATCGCGGGGGTTTTAACAACTAAACCACCCGTTCGCCTTCCACAACTGTACACCATTTCCACCCAGACCAAAACCCCGGAAGACCTGAGACACATCCCCATACAGGAGACAAGTGAACCAGGCGGCACATTATTACCGGTTTCACACGTACCTACGTGTTGAGGTTCGCTATGTACATATTTCTTCCGTGTACCCTACACGTGGAGAAGATGTGTGATAACTTTCTGTCAGGTGAAAATGGCGACGAGCCGGGAATCGAACCCGGGACTCAGGTGAAATGGTTAGGTTATTTTGAATATTGCTCCTAATAAAATAAAATTTTCAACATTAAACTTTTATTTTTCGTCTTGAATCCAATTTAGAGCAATATCATGCAATATTATGACGAAGATCTTTCCGAAATTCAAAGAAAATTATTGAAAGTATTGCTCACAAAAGACAGTAAATCTCACAAGACTATAAATTTAACAGAAAAAATCCAAACATTTTTTTATAAAACTCTTTCTTTCACTCATATAGAAAACATGCAGTGAAAATAATAATCGGCAAAGGAAACCTGAATATAGTGAATCATATCACACTACGGTTAAAATCACCCTGTCTGTACACCTCACGCCCTCTATACTGTGGCCAGTCAACCATTGACTGAGATTACTCAGTTGCCAGATACTCTTTTATAAGTGAATAAGTTTTTTTTCTGTAGTTTACTAATAGCATTTTAGCAGCGTAAAGCAAGTTAATTCTTAATATTACACATAAGTCTTACATTTGCGAAAAAAAACTTGCTTCATATAACACATTCCTCACAAAATATCAAAAATTTATCGTTGAGGAACAGGAACAGGCAAACGATAAGCAAAAGGAAAAGAGAGAATTTAAAAAAAAAACATTACCCATGTACCCTACGACTTCCCTACAGGATAAAAAAAACAGGAAATTTATGACTTCCCTACTAGAAGGACACAGTATTTTTAAGAGAAATACCTAATGCGGTTGTAACATAACTATTTTTGCTGTACGAGAACGCTAAAAAGTTGATATAGTTTTGAGAAATATTCTTCTATGTTCTTTGATATTTATTTAAAGTTTCCTTACAGGAAAATAAACTAAGAAACACTAATAAGAACACGCATCTTCACGAAGCAGATAGTACTAAAAATATATGATACTGACCCATCCATTTCG
>NNCF01126069.1:951429-1091784 GCA_002313205.1 Laupala kohalensis
ATATATATATATATATATATATATATATATATATATATATATATATATATATATATATATATATATATATATATATATATATTTCGAATTCGGGTTGCTCGCTGGGGGTCCCCAGACCCCCAAATAGCGGGCTGCACCCGTGCTAAGGCATCCAGAGGAACTAGTTTTGAGCGTTATGAAGGACGGAACTAGTATTGAGCACTTATACGATAATGAAGTTTCGTGTGCTTTAAGCGGATGTCATTTCTACAGTATTTATTGTGGTTAATATGTTATTTCCATGCATAAGGTATTTAAAAAAGTGTATCATATCCACTGTGTGGTGTTTGTAATACTCGGATTGATGGAAAATGTATATTTCTACGATATATATCTACGATTTTAAAATTATTTTTTTTTATGAACTGAGGTGGAATAATAATAAAACAATAATATAAGTCTCTACATTAATTAATGCCACAATTTTTATCGATCTACGTATATAACATTTTACCATAACGTAATCCTTAAAAATTGAAATGGCCGCTTAAAAAGGCATGGACGTTTATGTTGTTTAGATATGGTTGATCCTTCTTTATAATTTAGTATAACAGAACGTTGGCGTACAAAAATCGTGATATCTCTATTCATACACTAGCTGACCCGGCAGACGTTGTCCTGTCCATATTTCAATAAATTTGTTTGGACCATAATGAACACAAAAAAACCGCATATCCATCGTTGTCCTGTCCATATTTCAATAACTTTGTTTGGACCATAATGAACAAAAAAATCGCATATTCAAATCGTGAGTTATGGTCTAGAGTTCACACAAAAAACCTATACGAAAAAGGAGTTTCTCAATTTTTTTCCTTAAAACCTTACTCTGACTATTACGAACATTAAAAAAAAAAGCCAAATACGTCCAGCTGTTCTCAAGTGATGCGCTTACCAACGAACAGCATTTCATTTTTATTTATATAGATGAGACTTCGCAAAAATTCAAAAACTTCACATTATTTTTCTCTTATTTACCTCTTTTAAATAAGAATTTTCAAAAAACAAAACAAAAAAACGTTCCAACGTGAGACTACAATACAATTCAAATTTAATTCAAATAGAATGGAAAATTCTAGAAATTATTTTTTATATCTTTGATTTCACAATCTTTACATACAAAAAAGATATATCAAATTATTTCAGAAATACAGTGACAATAAGATGCAATGCCGTAAGGGTGAACGACGGAAACTTGAGATGTATACCCTTTGCGACCATTAAAGTATGAAATATCAAAAAATGTAAATTCTCGTTAATCTAATTACAATGTTTACATACTCAATGTTTACAATGTTTACAGACATGTCTCAATTAGTCCATGAGATGAACGCTTTCAATGCATCAATGTGAGTCATAACTGTGTAAATAAATAATCAGAACTATTTTCATTCTGTAATAAAAATTATAGAAGAATTAAAAATAGAATTATCTAAAAATACAACAAAATGACTGCCATATTGCACGTCATTAGCTTGACGAATGAGCGAGGTCGGTCTCTCAAATCCCATATGTCAATGTGCAATATTCTAACTCGGTACATCGAGTAAAATACAATTTAATCTAATCTTCTAATAAAATAAACGTAAAATAACTTTTTCTTAAACAAGTTCTTATTTACAAATTACTGGGCTAATAAAATAAAAATGTATAACTATAAAAAAAAATTTCCTCTGGTCACTCATTATATGTGCAAGAGCTTAGAAGGTGCATAAACATAGATATTTTTAAAATATGAAATATTAATTTAAAAATCTAAGGGGTCGAGCGTCATAAATACTAATACACCTTAAAAATTCTTGAAAAAATCCTCAGTATTTAAAATTTTACATTGCATTCCCTTTCCAAGAGGTTCATTGTGGACTTCGGGGTTATCGGAAATATCACTACGGGTTTCTGAGGTTCGCTAAAACTTTGATCTCTAATAGCGGTCATTTTCAACAATTGTTACATTTAATCCTCTTCTCATCCCCTACTCAATACACGTTGCATTGCATTGAGTCATTCTTCAATTCAGCGGTACCACAAAGGACGTATTCCACACAAGTATTGGTCATTATTGAATATTTTAACTTGCCACCCTCTTCCTTATAGGTGCTAAGAACATACTATCTCCTGTGGATCAATGGTGAACTTATTGGGGTTGTCCTTATTCATCTCTACGGCACAGAAAACTATAGTTTCCAATCAAATATTTTTTCAATTGTTTTTACATGTCATCCTTTTCCCACCCAGTCCCTGGAAGTGCCAGTGTTGTCTTATTCCCACGGTGCTTGTTGTCAGATAGACAGTCATATGTGTACCAAGTTAGGTTCAAATTGCTCCAAGTATTCTGGAGTTATGGATGCTCACATACCCCCATTTCATCCCTCTTATGGATAGATTTTCGTAAAATTGTACCATAATCATCTCTTCTCATGCAAACTACAGATATCTGTCAAATTACAGCTCGATTGGATATTTGGGCGTGACCGAAAAATAAAATTACGAATTTGAAAACAGCAGGACAATATAAATACATGCATGCATTTGACTTTCTTAGGGTAGATTTTCCTAAAATGATATCGTAATTTATTGTCATGCATGCATACATACATACGTGATTCAGGAGTTCCATCGATGTCGATGCTTCCTCATCATCTCGTATCCGTGCATTTGTCACTTGGGGTATAGCTAAGTCAGGCCTGCTTTAGATCTGCAGCTTTTTTCCGCATGTGGTACACACCCATTGACTTGTTGAAAGTGAAGTGCGTGCGACGTCGATGATGGATGTATGGGAGTTGCTCGCGGAGTTTGGGAATGTTGCTACCTGGTTCTTGGATCTATTCTGAGAGGTCTGATGCTGTTGTCTTGGACTTCTGGATGTCTGTGTCGCACTTGGCAGTTTAGACTAGATCCGGACTTGGCTTCAAATTCACATTCTGTGCATTTTAGATTTGGAGGTACAGTTCTTTGTCTTCCTTATTTATTTGTTTCTGTTCTTGTTGAGTTTGTTGTTTCAGGGGATGACTTATGGGCTTGTTTCAAGTGTGATTGAACATAGCCTCTTCCTCGTCTGCCATCTCGGGTAAATGGGCAGAGAGGGTATTTCCAAGTGTAGATATCTTCTTTTTGGCGTCTCTCTATTCTTCTTGCTTTTTTGATCTCCATGCCTTGCTTATGTTTTTTCTGTCACAAATTCTTTGATTTTCTCCCTCCATTCACTTCTGTTTGCAGCTAGATTCCACCAATTGTGAAGGTTAACATTTAAGTGTGTCAAGTCTTCTTTTACTGTGCCTGCCCAGCGATTTTTTTTTTTTTTTTTTTTTNTGTCCAGTCCATCTTGTTCTTATGATGTCTTCAATTGTGAACAATTGTGAGCATGTTTGCTTTCTCAAGAACGGTTTCATTTGGTACTTTGTCTTTTATGAGCAATATAGACAGGAGACATCGGAGGTGGAATGCGTTCAGTTTTTTCTTATGGTTTTGAAGGAGTGCCCATGTTTCTGACGCGTACAAGAGGCAGCTAAGGACTATGGTCTCATATATTTTAATATTTGTGGATAACGTCAGATCATGAGGTTTCCACACTCTTTGATACAGTCTTCCGAATGCTCTGCTTGCTGCATTCATTCTGTTCTCTACGTCCGAGTTGGTTGTTCCATGGCTGCCTAGGTATTTGAATACACTCACTGTTGCAATAGGTGTGGCATCAATGGTAATGGCCACGGGTGGACAGTTAATGAACATACATTTTGTCTCCTCTTTGCTGACTTGTAGTCCAACTCTACGGGTAGTTTCGGTGAAGGTGTTTAGAAGTTCTCGGAGTCCTTCAGAAGAGTCCGTTACGATATCACAGTCGTCTGCAAACAAGAGGTCTTGAATCTTTTGTTATTTTATTTCTGGTTTTTGATTTCAGGCCTCTTCTAGAGAACATATTGTAATCGCTTCGGTAAATGATGTTGGTTCCATGTGGGCATTTTTGAGCGGCACACACATATACATGGAACGGATCAAGTTAAATACAAGCTTGTAATATAATCGGGATGAATACTTTTATACCAATCCGAACATAAAACACTCAAATGCGCGTAATTATCATTTTCCCTCATACGTCTTATACAAAAATTACATTTGATCCGTACTAAATACTAAAAAAGAAAAAAATTGGCATCAAGAATAAGAAGTTTTATTATTGAGAGGACAAAACTAGTTTTGGACGATTCTCCTTTGCTAGAACTAGTATTGAGCATTCTAACGCTCAAAACTAGTTCTGGCAGAAACGCATCTGCCAAAATTAGTTTTCGTCCAATGGCCGAATTGGGGTTTTTAAGTTAATGAATAATAGAAAAGAAAACAAAAAAATTATATTATAAATAAAAATATACATATATACCGAGAAGTGTTAGTACAAAAGAAATATACAATTCAATATGTTTTATGTAGTTTATGATGTAGGAATGCATTCCTCCATGCACTACTTAACATCCGCTCCCCATTACGATTATTCATACCGCTGCTCGTTCTCGTCGCTAGCATCAAAACTACCACTTCTTCATCCCCAACGCAAATTATTTCCGGTTATTGTGCACATCCTGACTTTCTACTGTATCATCATCATTCCCTTTCCCTACCTCCCCCTGATCTCATATTGTTACTTGGTTACCTAGCAACATTCTCTAACTCCATACACAAGAACAAGGTGCATTCAAATAGCGTTCTCGGAACCCCAAGGTTTCGAAGAACCATTCACTTGTATTTCATGATCTGCATTGTATACTTACAGTACTTAGCTTGAGGTGTATCTGTATTATTTTCCGTATTGGACGAAAAATATCCGTACAATTGACCACAATCAAAAATTATAAATTACTTGATTATCATGGCTAGATAATCGGCACATCCGTAATTTTTACTCGAATAGTTGAATTATTGATTATATCACTCAAAATTACTCGTTTTGTACAAGTTTTGTGCAAATACTAACGGAAAATGGTAAAACAGAGTGACATCACCCGAGTCCATCTGAAAGTAAGTAGGCAATAACATAAATGTTTCGTTTAATACTCACGATACAAAGCTTTTAGACTTACTTTTCTTCAAAATTATACCTCAGAAGACTCGAACCATCATCACTAAAACTCCACCAAAATCTTCCTAACGTACTAGAAAACGCAATATTAGGGAGGATATAACCGTTATTCTTGTGAATCGCGCGCCACGTTTAATAATAAGACAAATATAACACGTTCAGAAATGTATGGAGCGTAAAAATAAGCCATGTAATGGAGTCATTTAAAAGTCTCATAACTTGGTCGGTTCACAATGTTGCTCAGGTTTATTATTTCGTCCAGACGAGCAGCTCTTGGGCGTAACGTCCTTGATATAACTTAAACAGCTGCATTTTACAAGAGGTTATGAATATCGACATTCATATTAATGCTGTGCTACTCGTAAAAACGGGCCACGCGGGTCGATTTAATTTAACCACACGAAACGTCTCAGCAAACTTGATCTTCGCAAGACATCTATATCTACTCGCGTCTCACAACTACCGTAATTTAAGAGATACCAACAGCGGTGGTCTAGTGGTACCAACTTCGCCTCCACCAAATCCGCTGTGCGGTGGTTCACACCTTGCTCGATAGAATTAGGAGAGATTTTCAACTAGGGTTTCTTTCAACTTAAAGGTCGGTTCGGTGCCATAAGTTCCCAACATCTCTTCCTCACAATTCCCTCAACCAAGTCCCAGTTAAGTGGAAGAGTAGCCTCCTTCCCCTGAATCTCGCCATAAGACACGAAATAAATAAATTTATAATAAGTGTTGTTGTCCTAGTTTGTAATTTAATTTACTTAAAAGAATTAAACTCGTTCAGTTTCAGAAAGGAAACATTTTAGATCTCACCGTTTATAATTCTACACGTCGCACCTATTTTAAAACAATACACATGAAATACGCTACACAAATTTATATGAAATAGTATTGCACTATGTCCTTAATGTACCAGAAACGTCCCCCAGTCAATACAATAACTTTTCTCCAAAATGAAAGATGAAAAGTTTTGAAATTTTTTAGGTTGCTTTGTAGGTCTTGATTAGAATCATTGCTTGAGAACGTCGAAGTGAAGACAGAGAAAATAAAGAGTTATGGTGGATTGCTTCAATATTAACAAAAGGGGAAAACTTATCTTCATAAAATCTCAAATTCACTGAGAAAGTACGTACATACTTGATCCGCTCCAGTAAATAGAAGGACATTAAAGAAAAAATCAGCTCCCCATTATTATTTGTTAAAATATCCACAAAGATGATGTACACAAATTAAATGAAATGGTGGTCACTGGTACAGTTAAACAGCGCAATTTGAACGAATAAAAATATATAATGTAATTTAATAATATACTATGTTGTTTTACAAGAAGTGAATTATTTAGTTCACACATAATTGTTTCAGACGTTTGTTTCATCAGTCTGAACTCACTCCTGGAGTCTTTATTCACTCGACAATATGGGACACTCCATATCCTCAGTTTAGCACAGGTGACATCAAAAAAAGCAAGGCACCATTTTACATGCAAACAAGTAATATTTTATGAAATTGCACGTCTACTTCTTTTTATTACTTTACATTCAGAGTGCAGAAACGGTGCCCCACCCTCCTGGTAATAAGTCACCGCCTTATTAAACATTTTATGTTCTCAGCATTTCACAGTCAAGAGACGTCAGAAACTCTTCATAGCACTCAAAAGATAAAATTGCATTTAAACTTGCCAATACATTCATCTTTTTGACTTCACCCGCGTTTTTTTTTGAGTGACATCCTGTTTTTTAGTGCGTTTCACTTCCAACAAATTTCTGTTTTAGGGAGTAATAAGCGTGGCTCCGCTGTAACTCTCACGCGGTCTCATACCAGTGGAATGTCTCCTCTAATATTCGACGGTTAATTCGGCAATTTTTCAACCAACGACTCTCTGAAGCGCGGTAATGAGATTGTGCCCAGTTGCAAAGAGACATTAGCACGATGAGAGCGTTAGGACCGCGGCTGACGGTTCGTTGCGTGCGGGGGGTGGAAAGAGAGCGCGGGTTGCCGAAAGGGGAAAGGGAGGGGAGGAGAGGATGTCCCGACCTCTGACGCATAAAGGTCACTCACAGAGGGTGGGGCAGCGCTACTGCACCGGAAGAAGGCTTCGTTGCCATTTCCGCAAGCGAAAATTCCAGTCCTTCTTTTCTATACACCGTGTCAATGCGCAAGCATGCTTCACAGATATACAGGGCTAAAATAGCAATACAGAAAGAAATTTTAGATTTGCATGTGTGACCTTAAAACTGTACGTACTAAAAATATTCTCTCGTTTTTTAAGTATCTTCACGTCTGTGTTACGGATTTCTGATTACGATAGACCTACGGATTGTGCATGTTAAAAATCATAATGAAATATTTTCGTACGTTTATTTACAATGTAGAACTAGGGAGAAGTGGAGTATTTGGTGAGGGGATTTAAAATTCAAAATCTATATCGTTTCGGCGGTCAGGGAAACATGCGCTTCGTCTCTGCTGTAAAAACAATATACAAATATTTTAGGTACATCAGAGAAAGACTTAATCGACTTATAATTCAAGTTCCACTAAGAAGTAAGTTAAGTGTTGAATTTATTTGACATCCAATTCATAACATACGTTCGTCGAACTAACTACAAAAATTACGATACATCATTCAAGTTTTGACATAAAAATACTAATAAAGTAAAATTGTCAAGTTTTTCTCATACAAAATTCAATATAACAGAAGTAAAGAACGAAATAATCCGAGGTTCGTGTAATATTGCAAATGATAATACATCATAAATTATAAAACTGTGTTTAATTAGAATATTTTCAGTTAACTCAAAGAAGATTTCGTATGTAATCGATTTGTGGACAGGTTAGAGTTTTAGGGAAACATGAATTTTCAAAACATTCAAGGTTGTGTAGATAAAATTTAGAGTACCCAATATGTGTAGTCTAAATCAGTATCATAAAAAAGGTATTAAAAAACCGGTTTGTATCTAAAAATTGATTGAAAAATTGAATTGGCGTTTCATATCAAGGAGGAATAACTGCTCGGACTTTCCTAAATGTGTCCATAATAATCTTGATTTGTCTCTCCGTAACTTGATCGTGTACAATTTATTTAACAGCAAAAACCATAGGAACTTCAGAGAACACTTCAGACATAACTCAGTAAAAAATCACAATGCAGTATATTGTGGGTGTATAACAGTCGTTTGGTTGCCTATGACATATTTCTCGTGCAATAAAATTGTCTTTTCACCCTCTTGTGGGCGATCAGGTTTCACAAATTATGCCAACATACAACCCATTCACCATAAATGTTAATATCAGAAAAATTCCAAATTTAAATCATATATTTAATTTTACGACCTTCATTCGACAGCAATTTCATGCACAAAAGGATCCAGGAATATTACTTGCCAAAAGTCCACAACAATAACACAATGAATATAGATCCTCACAAAATATAAAATGATCTTTTGCAGTTGATCACATAAATATGTAGTCACACTCCACAGCAATATGCAGTGCACTAAAGAGACAAAATATAAAAGAACACACCTAGAATATTATTAGTAGTAGAAATGTTGCACGGTCGTGTACACAATTTCCACAGTTACTTTGATACTACTTTAATTGAATTGTTAAGTTCAATTTTCCTTTCTTGGTCTTTCTCGTCCTTCGTTTTTCGTCGTCGATTCCTTGACAAATCAGTTTTTAATAAGTAATATTTTTCACAAAAAAAAGTATATTTATTTGGGATGACAAGAGATGAAGGAATATCGACACTACTATGCTGGCAAGATACCAAAATTCTGCATAAAAATTACTCTTTCCAATGACATGTTTCCCCGCCGTCAACAAACTTCTATCACGAAGCGAAACTGCCTATGCTAGACTGAGTCGATCCCGACAGCGGTGGTCTCGTAGATTTTCAGGCGGTGTTTCCCTCACCTACTTCAGACAAATGTCGGATCGGTACCATAAGTCCCTTTGCTATCCAACATCTCCCAAGCCACTGTTAGGTGGAAGAGCAGGTCAAATGACCTGTACCTTGCCGAAAGACATGTAATAAATAATAAATAAATAAACATTTTAAAGTACACTACATTTAAACATAATCTTATACTATATTCTCTGTCATTCGTTTTCATTTTAAAATTGTCTACTATTGACGATTTTTACATAAAACATACGTTATAATTCGGAATAAAGAATTTTCGAACAATTTTAAACTTATAGTATCTTCAAAAACAAACAAACAAAAAACAACTGAAATGTTAAGTTACTTCCATTTACCATATTTGAATTTGTCTAGAAGAATTGTTCAAAATGGTCATTGGAGAATTGTGACGATATCAGATAAGTTCTCTGTGAATACTGAAAAACTAAGGGTTGAGGATTTAGGTCTAGGACAGATTTAAATTTGAGTCCGTACCACCCCTCATCCCCCACCCCTTGAATCAGTCTGTCCAAATACAAAAAATAGTATTTTTTTAACATCCACATCTAGTAAACCTATCATTCATATTATTAGTCGTTACATACATTAGTACATACATTAAGATACTATTTGAATAACTAAATAAAGGAATGTTTAAATGATTCATATTTTTGTCACAAAAAAAACAACGTTTTCTTCAGTTACTATAATTTACTGCTGCCGACAATTTATCAACGGTTGTTTATCGAACTATAATTCATCTTTACGAGCTCTTCTTTTCTTTCCAAAATAACAAATTAGTTATATTTTTCCTGTGACAAATTTTCAATTTTTATAGATTTCATTTTTCAAATATTATTCATCTATCTCGAAGGTCCAATTCTTGGGATCTGGGTTTCACTGTTACGTCTGCCCTCCCCCCCTCCTCTCGGCGGCACTGCCAACAAATCCTCAGAAGAGATGAGAGTGGCTGAAGGCGCGGACTCGCCAAAAGACGGGCGACCTAAACGGGAAGTCGGCTCTCGCGTCGGACCGCCCGGACACAGTCGTCATGCCGCGCCACCACCGCAGCCGCTGGCAGATTCGCGGCTGACGCACAGTCGCCGCTACCGAATGGGACGTAGCGAGGGTGAAATATTAGGTGGAGACGAGGCGAATGACAGCATGCTATATATGTTTCATCGTGATTAAATAACATGCAAATTCAATCGAAATTCAATGGTCGAACTATCCCCCCTCAACAGACTCTTTGGATGGGTCACAGAGGGAATGAGTTCTGTAACTTTGGGCCTTTGCACAAAGGGGAGGTGTGGTCACAATCACACTCCGACCACTATGACCTCCGTGTTATTCATGTTACAGCAAATTGTGCAGACTTGGAAGTCATTCTGGACGTTTATGATAAACTTAAAAATACATTAAGGCCTCACGGAGATTGAAACCGACCGTTCAGTCATTCTCTATACAATAAATCACGTACACATTAAAACTGTAAAAATAAATCACGTACTATTATCTACTGTACATAGAAAATTTCACCCACACCTAACAGTGATAAGTACATTGCACACGTGAGTGATTGGATATTAGTACGACGAAAAAAAATGAATGGCAACAAAAATGGCGCACGAAATTTAGTCTCTATTTTAGTATTTAAAAAGAGAACGCAAAGTATGGCTACATTATGGATGAGCGGATCAACACTATAATGTGATCAGGGTTCTGTGACTTTATCAGAAGTATTTTTTCAACAAGTACATAGAGAACTGAGAATTTTTCCTTAATAAATCTCAGACATACAAATCAAGTCGGTTAACTGGCAGACGTTGTACGGGATTGTCAGAAAATAAATTTAAGAAAGTCCAGAAGAAACAAGTTTATTAAAGACTTGATATTTAGAGTGTATTAAGGTAATTCATATATATANATAAGTGCCAATTTCAGAAACGACGCGAAATGTTTTTACGGTGAAAGAGTAATGGTACGCGTAGAAGACTAAGAAGAAGCGGCACCAGAATAGCAACAAACGAAGAAAAAGAACGTTCTGAAAGAGAAACAAACGACGAGCAATTCGAAACATGAAGCGTTCTTTCAGGAGAAAAGAAAACCCAAAACACCTTCATGTTCTTCAATACAGTGTCAAGACATTGGGGAGGGAAGAAAGGTCGAACGACCAACTAGAGGATAAAAGAAATCTCCCGGACTTGGGAAGAGAGCAAGAGGAAACAAAATTCTCTCTGATAGTGCGTGGTTGGGTGAAAGTATCCTTTGCAGGTGGCGGATGTTCTATTACGCTATCACTCTGAAAGGAAATAAAATTGGTATTTTCATATTTTGAATTATTTTACACGACTATTTCGAAGATATAGCACCATACCAATCAACAATTTATTCAGATTTTTTCTAAAAAAAAATATATATAAAAAAAACGAAACTTAAAAAAGAAATAAAACGTGTTGAGATTGTTCTTTGATTTAAAAAACAGCAAGAATTTAATATTTCTCCAATTACATTCTTGGAATATCTAGAAATTGAAGAACAAAATTAACAGTGAATGTAAAAGCGAGGGTAATATATTTCAGTTAAACTAGTTAGCATGTAAAGAATCCAAAATATCCTCTACTACATAATAAGACATCTCCCTCCGTCCTTGAAGCAGTTATCACACGTGTGCAATGGGAGAACCAAACCTTTAGGTCAGAAGAGGCAGGTCCCGCCCGTGCAAGTTCCACTGCACCATTGTCCAGGGGCGGAGATGATGATGGGGAGTCATGAGGGCAGTAAAAATAAATAAACATGATCGGCGAAGGACAGAGATAATACACACGAGGATAAGACGATATAGAGATAAAACAGAAACCAGGAAACGCGGCAGTGGGTGGACGAAGGATTGGTCCGATATGTGACGGAGTCGTTAGTTTTTTTTTGTTTTTGGGGGGGGGGTGCTTTAGGGCTCGTCAACATCGAGGTCATTAGAGCCCATGCAAGTAGGGAAAAATGCAGTTTCGCACCATAGAGAAGAGCCGTAATTACTCTTCCCCGTGTGTGAGACTCGCCGAATATCTCGACCATACCCACTAAAAAACCCTCCTGAAATCAACAAATATCTAAATACAAATATGAAAGAAAAGAAAACAGAATACCAATCGTTAGGCCTGGGATGATGAGAGAAAGGGAGAAGAGTGCTGAATTGTTGGAGAAGGAGTAAATCACACAAGAACAAGGAGGACAGATGTAGTAGAAAAGAAGGGATGGAGAACTAGGATGAGTTAAGGATACGATACGGAGGAGAATAGGGATCGGGAAACGATCAAAATGACGAGGGAGAAGGGCAAAATGGGGGGCTTCATAATTGATTTCATGTAGCGTGCCGAGCGCTCGGTGACAGGTGTCTGGCTGCATGGTCGCAGAGAGCAAGTCAAATACAAGGCGACGTAATGCAATTACAAACAAATTTTTGTTTCGTGTTTCGCTCGGGGAATTTTCGCTATTCCAGTCACGGTTTCAACTCGAGATTTTAGCAAATTGAGTTTGTTTATTTTTACTGTATGGTACAACGTTTCAGAGGTGACAGGAACGCGTTTTATTTCCCAGGAATGAAATGCGGAGAAAGGAAATGTTTGTGATTGCGACATGGTGATATTGCACCTTATTATTATTATTAATCTAAATTTCATTATTATTCACCTTCTTAAGGCCAAATTTAATTATTATTCAAAATTTTCTTATTTATTCAGAATTTTTGTATGAATTCAACTTGGTTTCATTCCCTGTGCGAGCCTCTACGACGCACCTCATGTGCTTCCGTCGGCGCGTGGTTTTTAGACAGGATGCACATAGGAGATGTGGTCGCGTCCCGCAGATACGAACATTATTAGTGCTGCGGGCGTGCCTGTTTTAGAAGGATTTTTTTCTAAGTAAAATTTCATCAAAACTCTGCAAGTTTCCCCCTATGTTATGTGTCTCAAATACAATACACATAAATAAGCGGGTTCGGAGGGACTTGCTCACGTTAAACGTAGAAATATGTTGTTGTTGTTGTCGCCCAAACGGACCAGACTTCTCCACGCCAACAAACACCCCCACTACTGGAATGTACCCTGCAGTCAGAAACAGTCAGTGGAAGCTTATATTACAATTGGTATGATTGTCCACACGTAGCCATGAAAAGCTCTAACGGCGCAGGGCATCTAGCTCGGTCTGCCCTTCAGGCAATGTGTAACTTGTAGTGAAAGAATGAGTTCGCTCTTTCTAATAGTAATCCAGCCCAAGTAATCGGGGTATAGACCCCGTCTCATTATTGTCATATTAAATATTATTTTAATTTAATTTCTAGTGATGTCTTACTGACTACTAAAAAACCAAGTAGAGTCAATTCCAAGTTGAGAAGCTCTCGGTTAGGTTCTACCAATATCTGTTCTACCCCCCCTTCCCATAAAACCCCTCTGAGGGCTAGAATGATGAGATGAAAAAAATGCGTGTGTACTCGAAACTATCCCTTCCCTTATTTATTCCATCTTCATTGAAGGGCGATATTTTCAGAAGATTCAGAAGGATGAGCGTTAGTCTAACATGCGGGTTTCAAGAGATACCCCACTTCTGGGGGTAATCCCCGGTTAGCCACCCCATCAAGAACTTCGAAAAGTTGTAATTTAATGTTTTTTTTGTTTCAATCTGGTAAAAAGAGTTTTTAAATGTTTTGATTAGTGAAAGCAATACATACCATTAAAACCTTCGGGATATAAACCCCATACACCCGATCCTTATCATTCAGTGTTGCGAGGGGAAGAATGAATGGATGTGAGATTCACTTTAGAATTCACTAAGGAACACAATTTCGTTCTTACCCGAACTCTACCCATCCCGCGAGTTAGTGCTGCGGGTTGCTTACCAACCAGGCGGACAATATTTAGAGAATATCCTATGGTGAATAACGTGCTACTGTTCATAGCCATTACAGTTCGTCCTCTCTGCAGCACAGACCTACCCGTCAGAGACTGAAGACTTTAATACTGGGCTGATGAATCCGGACTCTCCCTCAAACGTAAAACCATGAAAAAATATATCTTGGCAAATAATTGAAAAGAAAATCAATAAATGCAATACTCTGTTCACAAATTTTTCATGAGGGTCAAAAGTATCTCCCAACCGACACCATTCATCTAATAATCTGACATCCAATCGATCTGTTTGATCTCATTCATTTCACAGGTTTACTTTTAAATTACTCTATACACTCCACCA
Source organism: Laupala kohalensis (assembly GCA_002313205.1). Taxonomy (NCBI): domain Eukaryota; kingdom Metazoa; phylum Arthropoda; class Insecta; order Orthoptera; family Trigonidiidae; genus Laupala; species Laupala kohalensis. The sequence continues at coordinate 965,685 of NNCF01126069.1, forward strand.
ACATACAAAAAAAAGTTTTGGTTCCTTTAATTTTTTTAAAAATGAAGTAGTTTTATTAAGACGAATCTTGTAATTGCTCAAAGTTTTCGTCCTTAGGAACATGACGATTTGAAAGCATTGAATAAAAAAGAAAGAAAAACTCTAAATGGAAGGAAAATGAATAATTGCAAACCTGTAAAAATCATAACAATGCTTTCGTCTGGCATTATTACTTCCCTTATAACATCATAAACACAATCACCGCATAAAAATATTCGACCATCTTCCTTTTAAATTTCTAAAAATAATTCAGTTGCAAAACAAAACATTCCCGTAACTCCAGTAAACAGACTAGTAATTAATAATTATTTTAAATTATACTTCCATAAATTTTTTAAATACTTTCTTTAAATAATTTTTTTAAATAATCTTCATTCATCTGAGATCACATCTATCATAGTCGCGCCGTCGAAAAGATGTGTAAAGATACGCAAAATAAAACTCGAATCATATAAACCTGCTCGTAACTCTCATTATTCCTATAACAAAATCATTTCATTCCTTTCTTCAATCTCTATTAATCGTCAATTTTCTTTCAACTTAACCTGACCAAGTGCTATTTCTTTAAAATATTCAAACCATTCCGGGTCACAATATATTTTCATGATAATAACTACCAATTTCATTTTAATCATTTAATTGTTCAAAATAGCAAGTAAATTGTAGGATTATGAACATAACCCACCAGCACAATTAAGAAACAAACCGCATTTCGGTTAACAGCGATGGGATACCAGGAAGATGAGGTAAACGATAACTAGTAAATCAATATAAGCTAAGCATTACACTAGAGATAATAACAATAAACGCAACAAAAATCCAGAATCATATATTTGGGGCGATCGGTGGCGCACTGCCCAGCGAACTCGCTTTCTGTCCCTGGTGGCGCTGGTTTAAACTCTTTTCTGATCCAAGACCAATTAACGGAACGGAGAGAGTTCGCGACAGGTTTCCTCGGGTTACTCTCGTTTTCCCTACCCCGCAACGTTCATTCATAATCACTCAAAAGCCCCATGTGATCTGTCGTCACGATCTATGTCGCGCCATCAGAGAACCACCGACGGGTTGTAATGACACTACGTAGATGCGTAACTGACGTAGCTTAACGACACGCAGCCAGCACTTAGTGCAATTTCAATACGTGGCAAAGAGCGAAGGCGGTAAATATTTGGGGAGAAAAGGGCATGTTAACATCCATATCAACGTAGTGTGCGGAATTGTTTTCCAGGCAACCGACGAGAAAGTTACGCATTGTACTAAAATACATATTTCCCCGCAGAGTTATTTCAAACACTCCCGTGCATTCCAGTATCGAGCACATACTTCCATGGAACAATTTCCGTCCGAACGATGAGTGCCGCACACTCATTCCATACGCCCACCGTAACGTGTCTTTTATTCAACGCAATGTTTTTGTAACAGAGCCGAGGTTTTGTTTGAAACAGAAAAAAGTGGGGAATGTAGCAACCGAGCCGACCGGTGGGTGCAGGAGAGTGGTCGGAAGAAGAGAGGACTACTCCCGCTTTGCTGTGGTCATCGCGAACCTCGCCGCCAGAGTGCGTGTGCTGTCATGCGTACATGCTCACGCGTGGATACTCGCAGCCACAAACGCTTGAGCCAATGATGATGGGAGGAGAATTATATACGACGGTGATCACGTATCATAAAGACTGTAGAAGTGTACACAAGAAATAAAGAATTGAAGGGAACTATTGTGAGAATTCTTGAGAGTGTACTGTCAGTTGAAATATAAACATTTACGGCACACACAAAAAATAATTGTTAAAACTCAAATTTTTTTGTGGAAAACATACAAAACACTACAACTCCGGTATTTCATATCTCATCAAATACTAAATTATATAGCCACAAAGAAAAAATCGCATAATAAATGAAGCTTCAAGTTTCAGCTCGGAGTACCAATGTAATTAGTACATTGTGTGTACGACGTTCCCGCGTCGTTCGTCAGTGTTCAATGGCCACATGGACCGCTCGCGGGGGCATTCATCCAAGCAGAGCACTTAGGGGAATTTCCAGAGCATCATATGACTACAATTTTGTTTACAAATGGTGGTAAAAAAAAAGGAAATTACCTAAATCTCCTCTATGTATTGTTTACAGTTCTCATGAAAAACAACGTTTGTAATGTGAGTAAAATAGGATTAAATAGATAGGAAAAAAATTCTATTCACAGACCGGATAATAATTCAGCACTACCCAGTCTCGCGAGTGGACATATTTACATATCTTTATCTAGTTTTACTATATCACATAATGCATTAGGTTTTGATCATATTTTGAAATATATAATAATTTTGATCGATTGCAGAATTGTCATCTCAAATCAAATATTTTAGTTTCGCCACATATTTCGAGATTGGGGATATTGTTTAAAAAACGAACGCCAGAAACGGTAACAAAATATTTGGTCCTCTTTTAAGTATCTACTCAAAAGACTCTGAAAGTTGTCGGAAGAGTATTCCATGTTTTTTAACAAGAAAATATGATTCCCATTAAAAGTGTTCACTTGAGAAGCAAAGAAGTGTAACATCTAGTCCATTTAATGTCTATTTTTTTCTAGAACACAACCATGTATGAAGTACATTAGAACCTCACTAATCCGAAATGAGACCACTGCCTGTTGGACGTAATAAAAATACGTATTGTCCAAAATTTGACATGCAAATAAAAGTATGGCGAAAGAAATTCAAAATGTCATGTAATATTTATGTTTTCTTCAGTAATATTTATATGCAATAATAGCTGATTACCCTTCGTGGTCTGGGATATTTCCTAGAGAAACCTTTCACTCAGGAAACAATCTACGTTGGAAGACTAAAATAGTTTTTACTTACTGGTTTTTAAAAACATGCGTATAGAATCTAATTCATAATAATACAAAACTTGATTTACACTCCATCTTGAATTTCACCTCCAATACGAGCAAGTAGAGTAAATAAATCCTTGGATGAAACCACGCAAAATACTACAGGTCCGTCCCTTGAGCAAGCCACGTTAAGTTGTCCATGAGATAAACAAATCAACCGAAACGTCACAAATTATCTAGAACACCACAAAGTCAAATGGTCCCATAACAGGTCCCGAAGGTGCCCAAGGGGTTCGAGGAGAATAGAGCTCCACAATTTCCTGGCCTCGGCTCTAGGAGGAGGATATGTGGTCAACATCACACTCCAGCCGGTTTGACCCCAAAATAGACCCGGTTCTCATTTTACAGCAGCCTACGTAGTCCTGGAAGTCAGTCTGGATGTTGGGGTGTGCTTAAAAGTCTCCACCCCACCGGGAATCGAACTCTGTCTATCCAGCCAGCAACTCAGTACTCAACGTGGTATGGACGTTGGCCAAAAACACCACTTCACCCTTAAAAGAGTTGGGAATATTTACCCCCATATGAGCAGAACTTGTACTTATATGGCATCATGTGACTGTTTGTCTAAAATGCCTCGAAATCCATGGGTGTTCTAGGACCGTTTACCCCACTCTAACCACAATGGTGGTGCAACTGTGACATTCTTATTCTTATGAGTGTGCTCAAATGTTAAATCCGCCTCTGCATTAGGTCTCTTGATCGGAATTGATGGAATGGTACCTTGCTTGCTTCCGGAGAGTAAATTAGTTTATTGTCCTCCACGTGGTCATACTCAGTTTGTAACTGCTTCTTTGACAATAAATTTATTACTTTATTACTTATCATCGGAAGTGTGTGTGCTCACCTAGGCATCTCAAGTTGAATGAACCCACTCGCCGAGAGCCACACCGGTTGAATTTTCACTTCCGAGGCAAGACAGAACGGCGACAATGCGACTGCACCACTTCATTACAACTCTTGTAAATCTTTACTAATCGTCCATCTTTTACGTTTTAAAAACGTGTTTTTATCTTTGTTATATGTGTCTAATGCAGAAAGAAAGAACCCATTAAATTTACGATGACTGATTTTTCCTCTTCTTAAATTACTCCCGTACATTGAAGTATTCTAACACTTCTATTTTTAATAAATCTTTTTCGATAATTTAGATACACATTTGTAGATAGAAATCTGCTGTTGCGGACTTATTTGTAGACCTCTTTGACACGAACATCATTGCCACTTATAGTTGCCAGCTAAATCTAACCGCATAGGAGGCATATAATGGATTTTTCCACAACTTCAACATTTATCGTCAAAAGTCATTTTCTACCTTTCTTTCCCCTTCCTTTCTAACATAAAAAAAAGTTAATCTAATATGCTACCTAACCCCCTAAAGAAAGTAGTCCAGCTGGTATAACGTGGAGGCGCTTTCAAACGCGACTGCATTTTGGCCAGCCTTTTGCTTCGAGCGGGGGGAGGGGGGGACCGCACGTGCGGACGCCGCTGTTCCTCAATTGTTTGGGATACCTCATTGTTTCTCTTTGTTAGCGTCCAGTGCTGCTGCTATACTTTGACGTTCCCCGGTGGCGCGCGAAGCACGTTTCTGCTTTCTGCTCCGTGGGCACGTGCTCCAGAATCCGAGCACCGGCGCCGCACAGTCTCAAGCCAGCACCAGAGCGCTGGACTACAAAGAATACGTGATAACAAAAACACCAGTGATAAAAGGGGACCGAATACTACATAGTGTAGACTCTTGAAATTTCAGGAAATGAACAACAAAATAGTAGTTGAGCATCTGAAAACCCAGAAGAAACATCATTACTATAAAATTATGAGAATCTTACATTGATTTCTCTCTCTCTCTCGAGTAGAATTATTCAATTTCTTCAATGTATGTAAACTTAAGAAAATGTGGTATTGCCAACCAGTTCCGTAAATGGAAGATAGTAAAGCTAAAGAGCATTAATACACACGGTTAACAAAATCCTAGGCTCATCACAAAGTATAAAATACTAGCAGAGTTGTCCTGCTATTTTTCTTTAAAAAAAATACTAGTCAATTTTGTTGCTTTCGTATCTTCGATGCTAGTTAGGTTTCTGTTCTAGGTACGTTGTAGGTAACTTATCGGTGAATCTGAGTTGAAGTGACTAACATACCCTCACTCTATACTTTTGTCCAGCGAACACATCAATAAGCGCTCTCGTCATTAGAGGAACATTGTCCACAACGAATCAACGACAAGACAACAGAGTTTTAAGTTTTTTCTTGAGTTCTTTTCTTAATTTAGTCTTGGGTTAAAACAATACTTAGTACATTTTGCACAATACTTGCAACGATACTCCTTGAAACAATCAAGGAGAGTCATTAAAAATTCTAGTTCAAATACTTTCTTGCTTTCCAATAATGCAAGTACTGTATAAGGAAAGTACCGCAATCGCGCGTAGGAAAATTCCAAGTCTCTTGGGGGCTCCTGGAGTATTTTCTCACATTTCGGGATAATGTACAATGTCGCATGTGTGTGTGTGATTGTTTCCGTTCCTCCCATAAATTACAAACAAAAAAGATAAGATATAACAAAACACAGTAATAGAATCAGAATATATTTTGCATAAAGGTCGATCTATGGACAGTTCATACCGACTTCCTTTACCCCCAAATTTTTTTTTGTACAAATTAAATTTTGAAGAAAATTAAAATAAATATGCTTAATGTACATTAAATTCAGCGCATAAATTGCCAAACCTCTTTTCCGAACATCGCACAGTTTTAAAGACATCAACACACATCAAGAAATGAGATTGCAAAAATAGAGTAATATTGGAGGAGGCTACTTTGGGTCTAGTAAATGCAGAAATTGAAAAAGTTCAGTGCGGAAAATAGGAAATCAGGCACAATGTATTTGCATTTGTCGTAGAATCGAACTGCGAAACTTCGTAATAAATTAATGAGGAAAAAGTTGTTTACATAATGAACTGGAATTTCGGTAATAAATACATAAAAGAGATTAGCTAGTCAATATCACTAATCTGCCGTGGTTTACTTACTTACTTACTTACTAGTATATAACAAAACAGAGAAACGAAAAAATAATGATAGAAAATATTATATAAAAGGAAAATAATGAAACAAGTGGAATTAATGAAAGAAAAAGAAATGAAGGACTGCCGAGCAACAGGGCTGAATGAGAAAAAACAACACAAAAACAAAATGAAACAAATAAACTAATTAATACATTTTTAAGTAAATCATTCTAATGATTATATAATCGAGGAGTGATTATTATTATTATGAGTTCATTTTTTCCTATTTATTAATTTTCAGCATTAATATGAATTACACTAAATGTAGGTTTCAGCATGATTGTTTACTACTGTACTCATGTTGATAAGTATAATTGAATAGTTGAGAGGGACACACTTCAGATATTTTCATTTCGATGTTAACGACCCACACATTAATGTTCATTTTCTTAAGTATTTTACCACGAAACTAGTCTCGGTGGCTCTTGTGGGGTTTGTTAACCCACAACATTTATAAATAAACTTTAACACATTTTTCATAATTGTTCAATTCAACAAAAAAAAATTTACAAAATTATAATACCATCAGCTTTGAAAATTACAAGTTAAAGAAGAAAACATAATTATCTAATGCATAGTTTTCACCCTTTCAAAAGTCTGTTGACAATCAAAGATAGTTCAAGTATTTTACCAGTTTCACAAGCCTATGAAACCCACACAATTAATCAAAGTCTGGCATATTCACGAATTTTTCATTGCTCACAGTCTCTCAGAATTCAAGTAACTGAACTAGTAGACGCTTGGGACTGCCACTCAAGATTGCTTGTGCAGGCAGTAGGCGGTAGATGAAATGCAGTCCCTTTCAGCTCGTTCTCTTCTGTTGTAGGACAATCACCTAAGAAAGGAAAATTTTTGTTCCTCCGCTCTTACAATTATACTTCATAAATGCCAATAAGATTTTAACATAGTGAACATAACACGAGTAATAAGATAACGGATTCACTCTTCCTCGTTTCTTTACCCGTCAAATCACAAGAAAACTTCACACCTTGTCTGTCAATCAAACTGGGAACCACACAGGTCCCGATACTGTCACTTCCCTACTACACTCTCATTCCCTCATCTTAATATTCTCCCACTCATCCCTCACCTCGTCGCATCTCGACCACACCGCCTCCACCACCTCCGCGCATGCGCAGAGCTAGACGACGGGCTCTATGGTCAAAACCACTTACCTAATCGATATTAGTACAGTATAGATGAAAAGTTTCCAGAACAAGAGTAGAAGTGTGCACAGAAATCTTTACATTAAGGAAGGAGGTGTGAAAATTAGGAGTCTATGTATTAAGTTACCATTTTTATACATATTACAAAATCAACATGCATGCAGAGTACGCATGCCAGATAACGGCTTAAAGCAGAACAATTATTTAAAGATAATTTTTCATGAATACGTATTATTCGTGGTCAATATTTACGGTAAAGGATAAAGATCTACATTTTCTTCATTTCGGAATTACATTCTTTGCTTTTACTCCGTAAATTGATACTGATTCCACACAAATTACGGAAATAAAGTAAGAGTCAATTACCAAAAGAAAATACAACCACCGAATTACTACACAAATACTAGTAAATTGCACAGAAGATGAAGACTTTTCTAAAATCCCCATGGAAAATCATAATGGTGTCTATATTGTATTTTATTATGAGCCTTTGAATATTTCAAATTAAGCTCTCAAGAAAATGTAGCTCTAACGAATTGTTAGCAATGAGAACGAACCGACCTGTTTGTTTTGAGGTAATTACATTAATCACGCAAAAAAGTACTTTCAGATTTTTTTTAGAACAGTTCTTAGTTTCCCTTAATTAACGAGACGATTCGAATCGGTGATGTACGACGGAAAATTAACAGGCACTCCCAAATTCTGAAAAAAAAAATCTGTCCTCTTTTACAATCAGCGTCATTTCGAACCTAAAGTAACCAAGCTGTCGGAAGTACTAATTGAAACTTCAGGGCATTAAACACATTAAAGAGAAAAACTTTTAATACCAGTTCGCCCTCTGTAAAACTTGAAATTCGCCGAAGAATATACACCACCGAGACCGAACTTCCCAGAATGCCAGTGAAGCAGTAGATTAGTGGTTTCGGAACAAAACGAGATCACTTCGGTTGAAGTGTGCAGAGGAATCGCGTGTGAAGTGGGTAGGAAAGTGGTATTACATGCGGTAATGTGGTGAGCGGTTAGTCACCTCCACTCAACTGTGGATCAGGAGAGAGGTGTATTCGGAACACCCTTTTAAGCTTTTGAACTGGAGAGGTAGAAAGGATGGAAGCAGTGAACTCGTGGTATCACGTCCTCACCGAAGCCACTATCCGCAACATTTTCCACGATCCTCACCATAACCACCACATCACACCAGAATTGCTGGCATAACATAATTCTGAAATAGAATCTTCGGGTACCATTTGCTGCTACCCTAGTCATTAACAACAAAGAAAAACAGTGCCATATACCATCGTCATTTCAAGAGCAACCAACTATAATTCCATACATTCACAATTTTAAACACAATGACATATAACCATATCCCTCAATCTGTGGTTGTCATTGGTGAAGATCACAGCCAATAATAATCATACCAACCGAAGCGGTCGTCTTCTACAATTACATTGACCATGTACATCAGCTTTGGCGGTGTAACGAAGCAGTAACTAATGGTTTTTAATAAATTATGAGATATAAAGAAATGTTTTTAAATATACATGGAATTTCTCATATCTGTTACCGTTTGACTCTTCTTTTCATCGCATCAAGTAATTCTTGAAACCTCCCCAAATCCTACCCAAAAGAACCACCACAAAGCACCCCCACAAAGAACCAAATACGCTTCACAGAGGAATTCAGCCGCAAACACGACTGCCGCCATCCTCCGTCCCTGCAGTGTTCGATGTGCGTGATTTATGAAATCACTCGCTTACCATTGTTCAAATGACGAGTGTTTCTTGCAAGTACGTTCTCTGTAAACTAATTCTAGCAACACGCTCGTGATTTGTTGAGTTGGAAGTAATGTTTTCGTGCGTCGGTCAGGAATCGATGCGCGACATGGTCCATACCATGCATGTGTTTTTTTATTCATACTGCGCAAACATAAACGTGAATCGACTCTAAAATTTGGGGTGAGTCCCTACGTTTAATTAGAAATGTTGGAATAGATTAGTAAGAAAAATGTTCAATTAAACATTGTGTGTGTGTGTGACATGGAAATTTTACTTAAATTTGACACATGCATTTTATAGGCATGCCTATAAAGAAAACGATGATCTCACAATTACAGCATCTTGATCACTGTCTGTTCATAAAAGGTTAATCTTTCAAATTCACAAACAACGTCGTCTCGTAGGATGCATCACGGGTGGGGGGAATAAGTCCCTAGAACCATCCTTTAACCATTGCAACAGTTAACCGGATAATTAAAAATCATATTACTCGACCAGAAGTAAATGGCACCAAAATAGTGATCAAAATATGATATCGCATAAATTACGTTTGTTTACTATTGATATGAACCAACAACCTTTCACGACTTATCGAGTGAACAGAATTTATCTGTTTACACACATACTAGCTAACATTCACATAATGCACTGAAACGTTATTTTGTTGTGGATCTATTTATCTCACAATTTGTAAAATCATTATCAAATAATAACAAAATTAACCAGTATAACACATAGATTGATGAGTTGTATGATTAGACAATCGCAACCACATTAAACCATCTTAAATTATAGGTCCCAGACTAAAATACCATATTGTCCCTGAAAGGAACAACGAAGATCATATATAAAAACGACAATATTATTTTCCGTAAAATAGTTCCAAATTGTTTCAACCACAATGCAAATTAACATGAAAACAAACTTCGAAGTTTCCCATGATCAACCATAATAGATTCACGAGTCAATGTGCAATTTTCATACTCAATTACACGATGATTTAGGGCGTATTTTAGTAACGCCCGCTCCAAAACTGTTCGAAGGGAAAATCCACTACATAAATTACACTTGTCAGAACAGCGTCCGAGTTTTGGGAAATACATTGCGAAACTATAATACATTAGAAACGCTATTTACCTCGAGAGTACTTACAGTATGATAAATGCCACAAACCCATTTTGGAACCTAAATTTGTTCTTAATTTTTTTCTTTCAAAAGTATTTTCAAATTTCACCACTTATTTCATAAATAAATATGTATGAAAAAATCTATTTTACTCTTTAAAAAATCTTAAAAGGGAGGAGCTCAAAATAAAAATACTTGAAACAGGTACTACAAATCTACAATCACTTTTGGATTTAAGAAACCACTATAAAGACGGGTCAACTTTTAAGAGCATATAATACGATTAACAAACGAGATTGCACTAACAATGATCACTTGATGGATTGGGAAAATACATTAACTTTGGACAAACAAGTTAATTATTACAACCGTTGTATACCAGAAATGATGTTTATAAAAATACACACGGGAGTTTGAATTTACGCATAGACACTGAAAAGATATCTGGTTTATACAGTAAAACATTATAAAATGTTTGTGTGGTTTCTTCTGTAAACATATTTTGTGATGATATTTATGTTTATATCATGTTCAATTGTCCGGTTGTTATATTTTTTGTTATAATTTGTTATTATTTGATCATCTGACGACGGCTTAAGTCCAAGTCGAAACGTAGAGAGCTCTTCACAAAATATATAAATTATTCGTTCGTATTACAAAGTCGTATGTCTACAATTATTTATTCAAATGAGATAATATCTGACCAGCCAAATTTTTGCAGTTAACGCTTCAATTTTTTAAATATTATTGTATAAAATATATGTTTAATTGCTCTGCTTTATAAGGCAGTTTATTTGTTTCATCCAATAGGGGTAGTAATGTATCTATCTATACGTACCTTTTCTCTTGAGGAGGTGATTTCTCGTTTCTCTCGACCGTGGAAGACGCGTGGCCTCACAACAGCATGCCTACTGAACTCGTGCGCTGGACCAGCAGCGCGGCGACCTAAAACACATACAAGGATTCCTTCAGTAATAGGCCATATAGAAACACAGAAAATTTGTATTTATACGAAAATAATTAATAATGAGTAAATTTCTCAGGTACATAGCAAATTTTAAATAATTCAATGAAATTATTTCTAAAGACTTCTACGCAGGTCTTGGTTTCCCTAATTCGTTTCCACATATAAAAAAATCCACGTTAAAGTGCACTCTCTACTTGTCAAGTAGACGCACCACGATGTAGCACTATATACGAGCGTATCTTCACTATTCTTAACGAGAACAGCAGTGATCAATTTAACAAAACACCGTGCAAGTTGTTTTCACGATACAACCAGTTTTTGAGTAATTTTCCAGAGTAATTTTGTCGGTTCCCCCGAGTTCATTTGGGCCCATACCCTCCTGATGTTGGCTCTGTCTCCATGGGAGGATGACCAGTTCCCTCCACACTGATATAATGGAATGGCACTTAATCAGAACACAGGAAACTTTAAATATTTATATTTACATTCATATACATAATCAGTCTTGTATGTGCATAACCATAAAAAAACGTCGTGGAGTGTCGCGAGATGGGTACACGACGGGAAATAAAATAATGAAGGAAGAAAAAAAAAGTAATGTATAACCTTGGTAGTAATCTTGTTCCAATGTTCATCATACACATGAATGAAGTGATATATCAATAAATAACACACCAATGAAGTGTGTCGTCTGTCGTCTGCGAACACATATTTTAATCAGGACCCCTACATGGACGATGCAATGCTAAGGTATCGGGGTCCGTGTCTAGGCCACCTACGAAGCAGAAATATTGTGACAAAAAGAACGAAATTTCTAATACTGGCGACTGGCGAATGAGTAACTAGAAACTATTTTACGTGTTTATATAAATTTGTAAAAGATTGATCTGTGTAAAATGCTTAACAATTCAAAATACTTCTGATCATCTACATTTATCTACAAAATTATGTGAATATCAAGAATTAAAGTTTCTATTGCCTAAAGTAACATTAACGATGCTGCACTGAAAAAAGGGTTCATTCAAATACTATTTTTAATTATCAGGGAAGAGGAGAAGGGGTTCAGCATAAATAAAATAAAGGGGTTCATCACTCGATGAGGGTCTGATTTAATTTGTAATAAAATTGATGACTATACAATAGCAATCCATCCCCCAACTAATAAAACAGTAATGTTAAAAATTTTAATTTTTATCTTTGTTTTACTAATGTAACTTTGATCATGGAAGCGAAATTGATAGCATTTACTCATTGGAAGTCATCTCTGACAATTTAAAAAAAATTGAAAACCAAGCTGTGGTTTAAAGTCATCCATAACCCTAATCTCAAAATATAATTGTCGTATTTGATGAAATGAGACTGAAAAAGCAATTCTGCATAAAACACGCGTGTTTTTTAACAAAATAAACATCACAGAAGGTATTCATGTTTCACCTCAGAGCAGTCGACTTGATAAAAAATGCACCGGAAACGTTTATTCTCAACGCTATTGCACTCGCGCGTGAGTCACGTTCCAACAAAGGAAAGACGACATCGTAACACTCCCCACACGTTAAGTGAGATAGCTCTTTAAAACTAGTTCCTTCTCGTATCCGCAATCATGTAGAACAACACCATCACCAAAATAGAATGAAATGTAATGGAAACCATTGTACATGCTTATTATCGATATTAGATTAGCGTTTCAAATATATACGTCCTTGATACAGAAACTTTATTTACACGACGTTTCGCACATTACACGACGTTTCGAAATTTACCATTAGGTTTTGTATAAAATAAATATATTCAACAACTAATGAACTAGATCAAAGCCAAAACATCGAACAATGTGAGAACATGATTCACACAAATTCATTAAATAGCATGAAAATGTTTATAATCGATGATTATAATAGTACTCAAACACGAACAAGATTGGGGTACGACGGACGTTACAAAATACATCACGTTATAAAATTGTCCACCTTTTTACGAACGAAACGTTGTCATCTGGCAGGGGCTCTGCGAGGGGAATCGTTATGCGCATACTTCTCAATTACTGCTNGGCAGGGGCTCTGCGAGGGGAATCGTTATGCGCATACTTCTCAATTACTGCTTGCATCCGTTGCTATGCTAGAGCGAAAGTATGGATTTTTAATATTATGCTATTTCGCCATTGCTGTATGCCAGAATTCCCTAACAAGATTTCCGGAAAAATAACTGCGTAGTGCACTTTGCCTCACCTGAGGAACGCGTGTACGAAATTTCGAAGTCATCACGTCTCAAAGTTATGTGGCTCGCACACACAAATCATTAAAGATTAAATAAATAAAAATCTATTTCGAGTTTAGAAAAATCATGCGGAAGCCCACAGTGATCAGCCTTGGAGAATCGAAAATAGAAGAATTGGATTGACCCACCCTGAAGAACGCCAGCACAGAATTTCACCTATTTGTCTTTACGCTAAGAGACGGAAACCCGGATTTATTTAGCTGTATTGATGAATCAGAGTGATGTCTGATCCCCAAAACGAGACACCAACGAGGCTACAGAAAGACATCTAGTCTTACCTGTTCTTAAAGAAACCGGGCAATGTACGAATACATTGCAGGTAAGTGATTTTCGTTGCAGAAGGTTCTTAGTTGAAGTGGGGGGCCAGAGGCAAACTAGATGCGGCGTGAGTCTCAGCGAAGTTGACTTGTTACTATAAGTGACAACGCTATTCCGAGCGCGAACAAATAGTCACTCAAGAGCAGTACAACATGCATTTCAAGAGAACAAGTAAAACCTATCCAATCATAACCCCTCATATAAAATTACGCTCTAATAAGCGTACTGCTCAAAAGCATATGTACTGCTAAATGGTACTTGGATTTTTTTGAAAATAGAATTCATTCATTCCTATTCAGTAATGATGATTGTCGAAAAACCAACATGAAAAACTACACACATTTAAAATAATCAATTCCCGAAAAATATTCAACAATGAACAACTATTCTCAATATAAAAAGATAAATCAAGAATAAATAAAAAAATACTGTTAAATTCAGTAAATGAACTAGGGTCAAAATTCATGTTTCTCACTGTGATACATTATCATTAAAGATAAAAATTAAAAGCTGTCATTCGAAAATAAAAATAAATACACTCTCTAACGATGTTCATTTCATGTTACGGACACTTCAACTCTCCGTGTACCATTGGCTAGCGTTTGTTCTTTATTTGCTCAACAAGTGTGCCTTTGAGCTCTAAGCAAAGAACTGAAGGAACCGAAAGCTACGTCGAAGTAGCCGACGCCCTAACACGGCGACTCGAAACCATTTGACACTTTCTCGATGACAAAGCTACAACAAGACAATTTCAACAAGAGAGTATATATCGAGGTACCGTTTCATACATTCAAGCAGTCACAATTGACAAAACGAAAGAGGCACTTCCGACAGACAAAGGCTGAGAGGAAGGAATCGATCAGGACAAGAGTGACAAATTCAATATAAGTCAATGATCGACTACGGAGTAGGAAGCGATTGACTAAAGGACGGTGCAATAATCGGATCGACTAGGGAGATAGGCCTGTGACATAAAAAAAACATCGCTCTGCTGACTATTGCTCACAGTAAAATAGTTCAATGAAAAAAAGGCGTATTTTCAATTATTACGAATCAATAATTCGTTACCTGAATCGTAACATAGATGGTCAAATGTTAAAAAAAATCGAGTTTCTATAAATATCCAATCACGTAAAATAACTCAGAATCGCAAAATATTTCAAACCTGTGAGCTTTTATTATCATTATTTTTTATTTTATTTTACGAGTCTACTTATAAACGTACCCAAGGGTGATCATTTAAGTTTTATTCTTCTACAAACAAATTACACTGAAACTTCAAACACAAGGTTAAAATTTAGTTCTGACATCAAATAAGTTGGCAGGACTACACTGAGCAAATGTAATACGCGAAAGCAACTAATCCCAAAGCAACTTCAATAACATTTTACGGCACCCGGGCCTTATTTCGGCTTATTTTGAAAACATATTTCCCTGCTAGTGGCCGCACGTTTACGAAGTATTCTATTACGTCTAGGACGATCGAAATAAAACATACATAACAGAATAAAGTATAACGAAGGAAGTCACGCGGACGAATCAACACTGCTCAGTCATTGTAGAGCCCAGAATTTAAGGAGAAGTTAGTATTACGCAGCCAGGGAGACGCGTTGGCGATACCGGCGAGGCAGAGGGGAAAAGGCACTTGGTGCGGCGCGTGCCATCGTCGCGACTCCATCGTCAACCGGGCGCCCCGCCACCGAGCCATCGAGCCACCGACCCACACACCATTAACTCTCCTCTCTCGGTCCCCGCTGCACATGATCTTGTGGCCTTGGAAACCTTGCAGGCGTTGTCGTTGACGCGTCGACCGGCGCGGCGGGAAGTGACTTCCGTCGTTTTTAACAAGCGAGATCGAAGGGAATAGAAAACTGTACAATGAGGTACGTCGGGAGTAAGGTGAGAGACAGAGAAGGGAGGGAGACAGAAGGACACAGAGGAAGAAGTAGTGAGTACATGATGATAATACTTATTTAACTGAAAATGAGCAAATCTTATCCGGCAGCAGAATATAAGAAAATACAATAAAATATACCCCCAAAAAATATTACAGAGAAATGAAATTAAAAATTGTTAAATAAATGATTAAACTAAATTTAAAACATTAAATATAGAAACATGTGTCCATGCAATAACAAGACAAATAATCAACACTTAATAAACGGACTTATTTCTCATTTTAGAACTGATGATCCGAACAATCGATTTCCCCCTTTAGTGCACCTCACTTCATAATTCCCTTCCCTCCCTTGTTACTCACGCATTTCCCTGCATGGTGATAACTAGTACACTGAAACTCTTCTACAACGGGCGCTCATGGGATCTCTTGAGAAGTATCTGCTTTTGGGAAGTTAAGGTCTACGTAGAACAAACTGACGGGGAGTGAACAATGTCCGCTAAAGAGCTATTTAGAAATGTCCTTTAATGGGTTTCTCTGTAATAGATTTTTATTCCTCGTTCTATGATATTTTTCACCCTACGACGTTTTTGAAGTACACACCCAACTTAATAAGACAATAAAGTGAATTGAGATGAAAGTCTTGAAGAAAAAACGAAAGACGCTTTCGTCAAAGACAAAATGTGAATGAATTTTTATAAAAATAAAGCACATGTTTCGAGAAAAATATGAATCAAGATATCAGACGCAACAAAGGATTTCAAGGAATATAAGCTTCTCGAGGAATTATGTGGTTCAATCGTACATGCTTTGGGGAGCAAATAAACGAATCACTAATTGATGTTACCCTACGGCATTATTGTTTAAATACAATGCTCAGATATAGAGATTAAATCGAACTGAATAATGCTTCGCATCCACATTATTTTCATCCCTCCCGAAGTAATGTAGACCTATTAATTCATACTAGAGTTAAATGAGTACACGTATTTAGGAGGTTAAACGTGGAAAACATTACTACCGGTTCGTAGGTATAGAATTGTAAAACGAACACAGCCCTTCATATGCATATGAAATGCATATGAAAGCATGAAAATTATTATCTAAAATATAATTTTTCCACGTATAAATTTTGAGAGAAACACTAAAATCGATTCGAGTGAATTGACAGTCACCTTATATAGCAGCTACATGAAAACTTGTTCTTAGAGAGCTCAGTCTACGCAAAAGAATTCCATTCTTTTCCCATTGCAGTATTTGTAAATGGGAAATGTAGCGTGCTACTGAAGCTTATCTACATGGAGCGATAGGAGGTAGGTGTTAGGTGGTAGTTTATTGTTAGTAGGTGGGTCGGTTAGCTGGGTTTACTAACAACTTGGCCCACGTGGAGGGGTTAGTAGAAGTGGTTAGTAATTATAGTTATTGATACTAGCAGGAGGTGGATAGATGGAGTAGGGTTCACTTTTCAGTAGTACCAGCTATATGAACTGGAACATTCATGTGAAAAGCTACAAATATGTCTGACCCCATCGAGAATTAAACCCGGGATGACTTGGTGGAGAGCAAGAATGCTACCACTTGAGTCACCTGCGGAGCGCAAAAGAATTCAAGAGTACATGAAATAACAAACTTTTCACTCCGAACGCCGAATTCCTATAAAACAAATTAAACTTTACAAGTATTCTCCATCGTTGTAATATAAAAGCATTATGCGAAACAATCAACTTTCGGTTCCGGTCAATCAATTAACATGTGGGGAACTTATTCCAAAGAGTTAAGTTTAATGCGGAAAACTAATTCTATTCATCATATGTTCTAAGTTTTCATAATATATTTCAAATTATCTGAAATACATATCATTTGCATAAAGAAAGATTTCCTCACCATAATTAGCACACTGTATTTAAATTATTACATTAACGAATATTCAGTGGAACACATGGGAAACTCGATGCATCAACACAACACAATTAATTTCTCAAACTTAATTCTCGTGTAATTAGCTGAACATTTTAATTTTAAAAAAATGGAAATGGGCCAACCTTTTTTGTTGCAATTGGCGAGAACTAGCGGACAACACGAAGCCACACACATCGCAATAAAAAAAATTCATTCTCGACACTATTCTATGAGAATTATAAATAATTAAAAAACCTTTGTAAATACAGGCTTTTATTTCCGCCGTGTACTAAAATCAATAAAAGTTTAGGTTTGTGTTAAGGCAATGCAATGCCAAATGCTACACATTTCACATAAGTAGATCCTAATAAAAATACACGTACTTTCTATCTTTATCGCTGAAAATGATATAATAATAATAATAATAAATTTGTCAAAAAAAAACAAAAAAACAATACAAACTGCGTATGACCACGCGGAGGACAATAAACTCCGGAAACAAGCAAGGGACCATCCCATCAATTTCGATCTAGGGCCCTAAGGCAGAGGCGGATTCAAAAATTTAAGCAAAAATTCCTAGATAAGATAAAAAGTTAGCTGCGAGTTATAATACTAATAGAATGTCAATGTGTTTGTAATTTAACGCAAAAAATTTACATGTACAAATTATTTCGAACTATTGATTATTCTGAGTATAGTGTTTAAAAATCATAAGAATTGAAATAACACTAAATTCACGATTTATTGTTACAGTAAACACGCCCCTAGACAAAGCCTAGAGAACCTGTATAAGAAATCCGCCTCTACTCGAAGGAGAAACGGAGAAAAAATATTATCCATCCTGGCCCGGGTTTATGTTGAAACATTTGTCTTCAAAACTCTTATCGCGCGAAGTGTTCATAAAACTCGATATTAATTAATTTCATGGCACAGTGATTGGTATGTGCTTGTCGAAGAATGTATTTTCTTCACAATTAACCAACGTGTCGATTCATATGCTTCGGCAATACGCCTGTGGTTGCCATTTGATGCTAATTATCCAGACTTTAGTATTTTCTTTTAATTTTTGAAATAAAAAATAGTGACAAATATTTTAACGAATCCATATAAATTCAAAAGAGATACTGGAAATGATTCAGAATAAATAAATTATAAATAAACTTATAAGAAGAAATTATAAATTTCAAAATTATTTTATTCCCTATGGTTACCACAATTGTAAACTTAATTCGGCCAGTCTTAAATTATAATAAATATTCACTCTATATTGTTTTCATAACAAGAGCATATATACAAATTTGAACCTATGTTTTTAATATACAGACAACGATAAACATTTAAAATTCAAAATTTCGACCAATACCTGCTTCTCCTTTACCCTCTATCGATTGGTCACGAAAGAAGAAAATAAAGCCAAACCCTTTTCGTCCAATCTTTGAATGACTTTTATGAGCTCTCTTTTGCTTTTCATTTTATTCAAAACTATTCATTCACTACAGGAAGAAATTGTCGCATTTATGTATATGAAAATACGTAGATCTAACTTGTAAGCACAATTTTCCCGGATTCTACATATTTTTCAACCCTTTTCTACTAACTTTTGTAAATCTGAGCTGGCAACAGTGACGCAAGTATCAATGGATTCTTCATAAATTCTGTAAATGTATTTCAATAGCCCACAATAGTAACAAAACATTACGAGAAAATAAAATGTTAAAATTCTCAAATATTAAAACATACTATAATCGAATTTTTCATAACAAATTTCACTACAAACATTTAGCTCAATGTCGGTTGTCACGTCACGTTATCGAAAGCTGGGAATATCAACAAAAGAGGCCTTAGAAATGATTCAAAATGATGCCGCGTAATCCGCATTTAACTGTATCAATACGCATTGTTTCGTATCAATATGCAGATCATCTTAAAATTAGATGATTGATGATAATCATTACGTTAATTGAAATTACGAATGTCTTTTGTGACGTAATGAAATTCTTTACTTCAGCTATTTTTATAAATATTCATAAGATCAGGAAAATAATTCTTTACAAAATAAGTTTTGGCCAGTCGCAACAAAAATCAGAGATTGGGAACAAAATAATTGCCTGCCAGTTAAAGAACGTGATATTTTGGGTGAAGGACAAGTCTAGTCTCACAACATCTACTTCATCAGTTACACTCTGCTTGGGACTTACGGCAAGTTTCATGTACGCTACTAAAAGATAATGAACACAGAGGCATCTACATAGTAATCCTCATTGGCCAACATCAAGTCTCCTGTAACCTGAAGAGGAAGCTTCATAATGAACGCCATGCAGAAACAGGCATCCATACATGTCACAGCTCTACGATGAACATCGACTAATGAGCTCAAGCAAGGATAATCTCTTCACAAACGCTACATGGTAAGAAGTCTATTCCTAGGACAGAATTACAAACGTTTACGTTTAATCCTCATCGACTACAGGAATCTCGGGAAGAAATGGGGAAGTGGAATACGAGTTTCCCAACTCCAACAAGCACTTGCCATTCTTATGTATTTATTTTACTTATATAAGATAAATATATCTTATGGGTAGCTTCAGGTCACGAGGTCTGCTCTTCAACTGAACTTTGCCTTGGGTGAGGGAATTGGGAAGGAGAGATGTCCGGGTGTCTTATGTATTTATGTAATGTATAGAATTATCATATAATTCATCTTATATTCATAACTCGCATAATACATGAATGTTTTAAAGTTAATGAGAAACAGAAAGAACAACATATAAAAATCACTCACAAATTAGACGAAACTATTTCTGGGTCCAGCCTCTGAATTGCTCATATATCAAAATACTTCTTATATAAAACAAGCAATCGTACAATTCGTGAGCGAATTTTGTTTCTTTTCTGTTTTTATTACCTTTAAAAGTTTTAACTCGAGTTGCAATTCCATAAAAAGTGACGCAGGACACACACATAAATTGTACGTACCAAAATTTAGCTCATTATATTTTGCTTTACAAGTTGACCCCTAAAGAGATCATGCCTCTGCCATGAACACTACCATACAACGCACATAACCGCAGAATTAAGTATTACATTCCATATGCTCACTATAAAATAATAAATACATACAATTAAATACTAGTCACACTCATGGAATTAAATCCGCGAAAGAATGGGTGGTAAAATTCTGTACAACATCATTTATTATAATTACAATACGACAAAAATAATATTTCAGGTCAACGAGAACGAAATAGGCCACTCTTAAACGCAGTCTGCGAGTTCTAGATAATTTAAATAAGAATGTTTCATTTAAGTATTCGAAGAAATGCGGGTTATTTGCTAATAAAACATCCATCATTGTTCAAATGTTTTTTGAGGTAGATCCTATTCTTACTTTTATCGCCAGAATTATTACGGTGACAGTAATTTGAAACTAAAGATTTTCCAAGAATGGAATACTGGTCTTTGTTTCATACCTCGACAGAATTAAAATCTATATTTGCCTGTTTTGGTATGTTTATTTGTACGAAATGTTGAAGAAAAAATTTCGAACAAATCAACTAATATTCCAGTGTGCGTTTACACAAAGAAAATGGAGCTTGGCCTACGTAATAGTTGGGACCTCTATGAAATCAATGTGTGACGGTTACGAAATTACCTGCATGTTTAACAGCGAAATACACCAAACTTTCGTTAGTAAACACTCTACCTTTAAGCATGGAAATAAACATTCCACAGGAAAGAATTCTTCATATTATGTATACAATCGTAAGTATACTACGTGAAAGTCATAGATAAAAATCACAAATATAATATTTTCATCATATATAAATACTATTATATTAACAATAAGCAAAAAAGTTTCGTTATGTTTAAAAAAAAAGTTATGTTATTTCTTTATTTTCGATCCAAAAGCTTCCACTGTGTTGCAATGAAAATAATTCTTTTAAAATTATCTAAAAGGAAAAGGATAAAAGAGAAAGCTTCCGAATCGCTTTTAAGATCGTTAACAAACATAGACGAGTAACTTTCGAGATCGAAATTCTCCATGCATGAGGAATCTCAGGAGACAGCGGTCGTGCTAAAATGAGCGAGAACGTGGTGGCACCTGCCGGATAGAATGTGAACCATAAAACCGATGCTAAGTATTAACTCCAGCGCTGGGAGCTAACTTTGTTTTCTCGACACCTGTTAATTAAAACAATCGATAGCGCAATTAGGAACTCGTTACATACAATAAATGTTTCATGAACGTGCATAAACATAGATGACAATAGTGATAAAACGATGGGATTTTTATTTGCACGAATGCTAACCAAAACAGACAACCGTGTTAATAATAATCCTTCACACCTCGATCAGTTTGTTCATTGTAACATTCTAATTTGGTTCTCATAATCATCGAAACATTGATGTAAGTAAAAACTTTGATTTGTTTCTCTGAATATCGTTTCTTTTTTTCACTTTTACAATTAGATTCTTGACTTACAATATCCATACAATTAGTTTTCTTCACAAATTACAGCACGGTACACACTTTGAGTGGAGAAGACATTATCCCATCAGACAAATTCATAGCTTACCTAATATTGCAAAATATTTATAAATTGAAAAATATTTATACTATCCATTGAATAAAGAAATTTAAAAAAGTGTATGCTAGTACAACTAAATGTTGTCCTGAAGTGAAAGAACTACTTACAATATTACGAGAGACCTTGGTTCAACTAACCGCTACGTATTGTTGGCAGATGTGTCCGTTACACAGTGGTTAGAAATGTTGAGCTACTTACGTATCTATTATTACACTCAAGCAAAAAGATAAAATTAAACGCTCAATTGAGCTGATATAAGTAATTTTGTATAATACAAAAAAGAGTATTAATTAAGTAAATTTCACGTTTCTACAGTTTACATCATTCCACATATTATTGACCCGGCTTTTCTTTACAGAGATACAAATATTGATATATAATTACTAGCGAGATCGAAAGGGAGGAGATGCTAATGATAAAACTGTTAAATAAATGCACCTCAAAACTTGCAATTTTTCTCAACTCTTAAAACGTTTTGTGGAGCTGGTATGACGAACGTAAAATTAAGTGATAACAGGACGTTTCAAACAAGTGTTGAATTGAAACATCTGCACGCGCCATATCAACTTCGTAAATGAGAATACTGTTATCAAAAATTGGGCAGAACCGCTTTCGACAGCAAATGTGCAAACTGTATGTAATGGATCAACACTGCTACGTTTTACACATTCAAGTTTTTTTCTTCAACAAAATAAACAAAAGAAAACAATAAAAATCTATATTTGCCTAAGTCGAGGTGTAAAACCAAGACATTTATTTCATTCTTGGAAAAACTTTAGTTTCAAATTACTGTCACCATATTACTCGTACTTCTTGCCAAAAAATTATGAATAGGATCTTCCTAAAAAAAACATTAGAACGATGATTGATATTTTATTAACTAAGAACCCGCATCTCTGCTCACGTACTAATAAATATTGCGCAAATATTATTTTTCAAATCTCTATGGACTTCTAGTAAAATGTATACAGAATTCATGAAACGTTTTATTGACAGTTCTATATTTAGGGAACACGTATCCCTACACACGGCTACTTGTTTATGAATATAAATGGAATATTTATTATAGTACTCTGTCAATATATGTAGTCATGAAGCACATCTTTACCCGGAGATTTTTGCATTCGACATCGCACCACTTAAATAAAAAATTAAAAATAACGTATGTATCGAAACGAAACTTCAATGGTCTTACTCAGAACTGGACATATAATTCAAACTTAGGTTTCATTTTGATACGGCATCACAGTTTGAAATAGGAAACAAATATACCAAGAAAAATCAATTATAAGCTTTGAAATTATTCGAAATAAAACCGACAAAGGATAGCAAAAGTTAAAATTTCAGGACAATTTTCCAGGAAAACAAAACTATTTTGAGACTATGCATATCTTGAGACCATTTTTCTTGTAATGAGATATACTTTATTCATAATTGCACCTTAAAATTGTTAAAAGTGAGCTCAAGAAATAGTAAAAACGACTGACAACAGCTACAAGTTTATATGTGCCAAGACGGTGTTTGCTTATCCCACCACATGACACATCAGTTCATAAGTATATTAACAGCATTATGGAAAGCAAGGAAGCAATGAAAAGCTAAATGGTAGAATAATGTCCTCCATCCTGTAGATAGCAATGGGGTCCTAAGGGTGGCAAAGCAGAGTCAGAAGCAGAGAATTCAGAGAACAAGAAGGGGAAGGAGAAAAAGGAATAGACCAACAAACAAATTGTCATGTAATATCTGAAGTTGCAATTACGACACGAAATAAACAGCCTATTTCTTTAAGATTGTGGTTTTCCCATGTCGGGTATAAGAGAACACAGGTAGCTCCCAATTCTGGGTACCTATATCAAATTCTACATACCTACAAGGTTCGACGGTTGATTGGGAAAACACTATCGTTGTGAGTACCCTTAAATTGGGTATGAGATCAAAATTCAGAGCAAAGGAAGGATTTCTCCAAATCATTGGATATGACAAACCAACCTCGGACACTACAAGGTTGAGGTGAGGGTGTTGCATAGAAAGGTTGGTATTTGTCATCCAAAGGTTTGGAGAAATCCTCTCCATCCTCTCAATTTGGAACCCACACCCGAACCTGTTCTCGGTGTCCACCTATTTGTTCAGTGCTTCTACAAATGGAAGAAATTTGCACTACTATCAGCCCGAACAGGAAGTCCGGAATCGAATCCGGATCCGTCACAATTGCATCAACATTCTCATTTGCACTTATACTCAAGCGAATAGTCACACTACTCACTTCAAGATGTAAAGCATCATTCATGTCATCCATTAATCGTTTGATCAAAACAAACTCTACACACAGTAGTAGTACCCCCAAGGACCCTGTTGCATCCATTCGCTCCACTTGGGACCGCGTGGTCGCCGCAGGGGGCAGTCCGACCACGCGGCCTCGTGAGGACGGCATCCAGTCTGGGCGCGCGCCAACGGATATTCTCGGCCAAAGGCGACGCGGCGGCGTCGCGTGGCATCGGAACGACGCGGACGTCGTCGTAGCGTCCACACAAGGAAGGACATGCACTGCCCGACCATCGCAGCTGCCACTAGCGCTACGAGCTTTGTGAAACACAAGACGAGAGGTATGCGCGTGGGATGGAGAGGGCCTCATGGGGTCAGTTCTAATTTTCTGATTACTCATAGTTTATCAATTGTGAACTAGATTTTTAATACAAGTACACTAGTTGAACAAGCGCAAATAATTCACACAGTTAAATGGAAGTATTAAGATAGTGTAAATGTATCAAATGCGGTTTTGGGTAAAAATGATATATGGAAATTTTGCTTGGAATTTTTCCTTGGAACTTTCTTCTTCTTTGGAATCTTTGATAATGTAAAAGTGATAAAAAGATAATATACAAATGAACAACGTGACATTAATACAATAAAAACCACAAAATTGTATAACATCGATAGTAATGAAATAAAGGGATACCAGCATTGTAAAAAATGTTAAATAAGAACCAATGCATGTCGTGAAAAATGTATAAAAAGAAATTTCCATCGCATGATTCCAATATTAGAATTCGTGATTGCTTGCTGCGCTACCTTGAGACAATTTATGAATTGACTAACGCACGTTACAGAAGTATATAGAAGTTATAAACATTCAAGTAAACTTAAGTCGATAAAAAAATTAAAAAGTAATAATAAAGTAATCCCACCTATAAAAAAAATGGGTATCACGGCACTCCTAAGAATTTTTGTTAAGTGGCATTTCACAAACATTATGAGGAATAAATAGAACAAAACCAATTTACATGATAATATAATGATATAATATATTTACACAATTGTCAGAACCTAAAGATTTGTCGCAACCTGATTTTTTTAATAGCAATTAAAATATTAGTACTACCGATTTCAACAAAAACACAATCCTAAGAAATAGAAACATTGCATTACTTGTTGGGTAGAGAGTTTGCAGTAAGAAACAGGTTTAAGGTTTGCGAGTTTATAGAGTTATAGAAACACGAAAAGTATAATACAATGTAAATATAAGAAAAAATATTTATCAATTAATACTATAAATCTGACTAGCTCATACAAGGGATCAAAGCTGGATCAATGTGAAAGCGTTCCACCAATGAAGTGAAAGCAACTAATTATACAGAGCGCTTAAAATGTCACATCAAAATGCGTTTGCCTGATTCAAGTTTACGTTTATTGAAGCAGTTCACTTTGAAAGTCAAAATTTCCATTCGATAAACCCAAATAAAAATAATAACTGAGATAATCAAAGAAGACACTTATTGTTTGATACCTTAAACAATATTTTAAGAAATCATTCAACCCACTAAAACACTTTTAATTTATTACCCAAATAAAGAGATAAATCTGTTATTGCTACTAAGATGTGCTAACTGCTGAAAAAAAAATAGATCAATGGCAACTAACTCGAAATGGTCGCAGGCGTAATTTCGAAACCTACGGCGCCGCAGAAATTATTCACAGAGAGAGACATCCCAAGAAAAGATTCATAAGCTTTCTTTTTATGTCACGCATCCTCAAATATAAAATTAAAGCTGAACTAATGTGTATAACCACCAACCGAATACTGAAGTGTATATAAAAAAGGAGTCACTAACAGCGTGTATTTAAATAAATACAGATTTTAATTGGTTCCAGACAAAGGTGTGTGATTTTTCTAATTTTCACCGTACCCCACGATTTAAATCATATTTCCTCTCGATTTTTCTTCGTAAATGTTAATTCGATTAATTTTTTTCTGATCTCTAAGACCCTATTTTGGGGTTTACCATACTTCACTTTTAAATGGGTGGCGAACGGTTAAAAATATTTTCAGGTTTTTGTCTCCCATGCTAACAGCTCTAGTAGATACGCTAACAGTTCTAGTGGATATCTGCCCTCAAAACTATTCTATTCCCCTGCGTTCATGAAGGGATAGAATATTGTCTCATCAATCTAGTTTTATATATTTCGTGATTTATTTGTCTGTATTTAAGAAATTTCGTGGTTTCCAAAGATTATAAACCTTGACTAATTTCAATGCATGTGGGAAAAAATCAAGTCCACTATACAAGCGAAATAACTTGTGTTTTCTTTTTCATTTGACCACTGCTCTTTGACCATCTTACTATACCTTACAGTCTGAATGCAAGATACTCTTACTTACACGCAGTAATAAAGATTTGGTTATGTGTGTTATGTGTGTGACTTAGGAGTGAACACAGTAAACGCGAGTAATGCCATGGGCATTCAGGCACTTTAGAACAGGGCAATGCCACTCAACAAAATCACACAAACAAATACTTTCTACCAACCTAGTCGCCATGCTTAAAAAAATGTGATTCCACATTCAGGGTTTCAAATAAGTAACTTAGAAATCAGTCAAGAAATCACATAAATTGCCTCATTTAAAGTGTATTATTTTCCAACAAATACAAATTTTAACTTACGAACATTTTGTGTACTGAGGCGTATACAATGAGCTCAATGATCGTGAAAAATAAAAACTACATTGGGGACATATAAACGCAGATATTTGCAACGTACCGATACATCAAGAACTTTAAAGGAAATAATAAGCTTTTCTGGAGTTATTTGCCTCAAGAGAGTAATAACAAAACGAGCAAGAAAGGTAACTGAAATAAAACCAACGGAGATGGTCTACCGAAACATCACCTGATAGACGTAGTATAATATTTTGAGACCGTGAAATAATGAACACAAAACTATGATAGAAGAAAACTTATTACTCCACTAAACAATGATAGAAGTAGAAAAAAAGATATTTCTATGAAGGAAAAAGTGGTATTAAAAGTTAAGGTTGCGTCAAATACACTTTGTTTTTAAGTATTTATTAATACAATCGTAAAATATTTCTTGGATTTTTTTCGTCTCATACAAATTATATCAAGCTGAAGAAAACCTTAAAACAATAGTAATATGACACGAGAAAATCATTTCAAAACCAGAAACGTCACTTCAAAATTATTTCACTGAAATTATAAAAAAAAATGTCTTAATAACATTACAAAGTCGACTGTATGAGGGAATATATGGACGTAGTGATATTCATGAGTAAAATGCTGTTCTCAGGTCAAAATAGAAGAACTTGAGAGAGCGTCTCCTCGTGTAGGAGACTGTCAAAAGAGCCTATTGAACATTCCAAGGGTGGTCCTTCCATATTGTGGTCACCGAACTGTTTCTGGCCCTTTTCATAAGCTTCGCCCAAGAGGGAAGCAGGAAGAAACGACACGCAATCTGTTACAAGAATGAAAAATCTTGCACTGAAATTCAAATACAGTATCATGTACATAAATATTTGTTTCGACTTAACTTAATACTCCCAATAAACAATTGAACTTTGAGCCGAACGTAAAGAGATTTGATAATAGGAATGAGGAGACTAGGAGAAGGAGTAAGTAAAACGAGAGTACCAGACCGGATAGTGACAAAACGTAAGATCTTCGAAGTGTGTGTAGGACGAATGTTTATGGTGACAGATGAGACAAAGGGGACATGGAAGATTACACCCACCTACCCGTAGTGTTGACATGTGACACGGTGGCACGACGAAGAGGTGTCTATAAAAACTAAATGGGAACAATAAATGGGAAATGAAGACTAAATATACACGAATCACGGAACTTACAAGGGAAAGAGTGAATATATCTAATATATGATTTCTTTCTACACCAAATTAATACAAAAATAGATTTTTCACTCATATCTCATTTAATGCATTGCCTAGTAATTAAAAAATACGCTATTGTACGGGAATTTGATAATAAAATTCTTCATTGAAAAACAATAACAGTCAATAACAAAGTTGTGAGAGTTTAGAAATATGATATGATGATCTTCAGTTATATTAAAAGCAGGAACTTGTCGTCTTCAATATGTCCTAATGCCTAACAAACTCTCCTTTCTTTACATCTCAAACACTCTTTTTCTCTTAATGCATCAATTTTTTAGAAAAGAAAACATGTGACAAGGTAAATAATGTATATAAAATACACGGACACACATTTTCCCGACCCAAAATAAAATAAAGAACAAAAAGAACGCAACCAGTCAATTACCCGGATAACGCATACCAGGCCAAAGAGAATCCATAGCTTCGCCGATAGGACGGGGAATCCCAAGGAGGTTCTTTGTAAAGAGAAGTAGAGGACGAGCGAGGAGCACAAGGCTTGAGCGGTGGGTCCGCGGGGGGCCACTGCATCTCTTTTTCATGGCAGGTCGCGATCGCAGAGAGGGTCCTTAGGAGAGTTGTTGCGCCTCTAGGAGCCGTGCATCACGATAAAAGGGCCCACCACCGCGTGTCCATGGACAAAAGGGCGCGCGAGCCGCCTCCTTTTTGAATGGGAAATGGAAAGTATCAACTACATTCCCTTGTGTGAAAGTTCTTCGTGAAATGTGGGGAACGTCGAGGGGTTAATAAGAATCATTTATTTCTCGATTCGTTTTGCCGAGAGAAGGGTGTAACACAAAGGGGTATGAGTTGTTCATTCACAATGATTCCACAAGACGTTCAGGGAGAAAATTCCTTTGGATAAAGAACACTAATTGCCGAATGTGATAATCGATGAAAAAAGCTTCTTACTCGTCAACTAAGAAGTAGAGTTTCCCAGACGTTTAAGCTACGATTGGTAATGTTTCAATCTGCTGTTTTCAACTTACTCTAGAACACTCGATTTTGTACATTCCCACAAGTTCCCATCCCGGTATCACTTGTGTAGACCAACTCTTCGGAGTAACATCGATAAATTCTGGTAACAGGAATGCCTCCACTAAAATTCGACCGGGAGAACAGAATTCATCGTGAAAGAATGTGGAAATTTAGTACACCGACGACACTTTAGCAGAAAAAATTATTTTTTTATTTTTTATTTATTTAATCGAATAACACTTTTAAAGAGCACGTTAAATCAAAACTTCGATTCTCGCTGTGTTTTTCTTCCTGTCCACCCACATTTGTTTCATCACTTCTCATCTCTCCTTCCGGTGCTGTTCCATGTAATGTGGCAACTTTCTCTCCTTTTCTTGTTCATCCCTAAAGATCACATTCTTTTTTTTGGAGGGGGCGGCTTTAGGGCTCGTCAACATCGAAGTCATTAGAGCCCATGCAAGTAGGGAAAAATGCAGTTTCGCACCATAGAGAAGAGCCATAGTGACTCTTCCCCGTGTGTGGGACTCGCCGAATATCTCGACCATACCCACTAAAAAACCCTCCTGAAATCAACAAATATCTAAATAGAAAGATGAAAGAATAGAAAAGAAAACAGAATACCAATACATTATTTCGCAAAAAAGGAAAACAATTTTTTAAATATTATATTTTCGAATTACAGAAACGAACGATGAAAACAAAGACAGACAGGGAGGGAATGCAAATTTTAAACCCTCCCAAGAACTTGTGGGAGGAGCCCCGATCTACTCATAATATTCAATAGTTTATTAACATTAACCGTTTCATTTCCGAGAATTGTTGGTAAATCTGCAGCCAGACCAATTTGTCTCCGTATACTTGAGTATCTTCTGCAATCAGTTAGTAGGTGACGCACTGTCAGAGAACANCTTGAGTATCTTCTGCAATCAGTAAGTAGGTGACGCACTGTCAGAGAACAGCTACACTCCTCGCAAACGCGTTCATCATCAAGTAGTAAGAGATACCTATGAGTGAGAGGACAATATCCTATGCGCAGGCGGGTTAGCAAGACCTCGTCGCGCTGGGCTGGCCTACAAAAACTGCTCCATAACTTAACAAGATTTGATAAGTCGGAGCTTATTCCTTTCAACATCTAACAACTCATAGCTCCATTCACTCAGAATCCTTATCTTGACGGAATTTAGGAGATCTCGTTTTGGAATCGTGGAGAAATCCACGCGATTCCTGAGGCATGCCGTCTTTGCGCAATCATCTGCTTTCTCATTCCCTCTGATACCCACGTGTCCGGGAACCCAGCAAAACATTATGTTCTTTCCATCACTTTGCAGTGAGAAAAGTGCATCCTGGATGTTCTGGATCAGCTGGATACATGTTCTGGATTGCTTAAAGCGCACTCAGCGAATCTGAACTAATCAGGAAATGTGATCCGCCGGAGCACTATGTAGTTCGCAATGCTCGCAATATGGCGTAGCACTCAGCAGTGTAAACACTGCACAAGTCGCCTAGACGGTAGCCACTGGTCTCACGGGGAAATACCACGGAGCAGCCGACACCATCAGCCTGCTTTGACCCGTCGGTAAACACAGGGATACGAACCTGGTGTTTGTAGAGGATTAGCTGAAAGTATACCCTCAACATCGGAGCTGGAGTGTTCTTTTTGTCATGATGCAGAAGATCGAAAATAATCTTCGGCTTGTGCAAAGCCCAAGGGGGAGACTTACTAAAACCTTGATGTAAGACATTAAGTGTGCGTATATTTAAGGTTTCCAAAATTTGTTTGGAGCGATATCCAAAAGGTTTGGTTGCTCTCAGTCTGTTGTTGTAGAAACGGATGGAAGAAGAGGATGGATGAAAAACCGCGTTGTGCACCAGATTGTCGGGTACGGTTTGCAAGTGGCAAAAGTGTCGTAGCATGAGGATTTGCCGCCGGAGGGAAAGAGATGGTTCGCCACTCTCGACATACAAACTCGGAATGGGACTAGTGCGGTATGCTCCCGTAACTAGTCGAATTCCTGCATGGTGGACACTATCCAACTTCTTTAAACAGCTTGCACGAGCAGAGCTATATACAACGCAGCCATAATCGAGCGAGATCTTATGAATGTTCGATAAAACTGGTACAGGGTGTAGCGATCAGCGCCCCATTCCCTGCTACTGAGGCACTTCAATAAATTCAGAGACTTAAATGTTCTTGCTCGTCTGTTAGATGTTCAATCCAATTAAGTCTCTGATCAAAGATTAGACCTAAGAATTTCAGAAAAGGATAGAATTTGAGAACTCTGTTCCCCAGGGCGAGGTGAGGTTCTGCTAGAAGGCTTGGTCTCCTACTGAAAAGAACACAGCGTGCTTTCTCAGCAGAGAAACGAAAACCTGTCGTTTTCGGCCAGTGGTATAATCTATTAAGGACGAATTGGATTTGTCGCTCCGCACCTGTGACACTCTGTGATGAACAAAAGATAGCAAATGCATCGAAAAAAGAGAGAGTAAAACAGGATTCCTTACAGCAGACGTTATGCTGTTTATGGCCACTGCAAAAAGGTCACACTCAAGACTGAGCCCTGAGGAACACCGTTCTCTTGAAGAAGCAGATCCGAGGTGTCTCTTCCAATTCTATAGCGGGAACAACATTGATCCAAAAACGACATGAGCATCAGAGATAGACGTCCTCTAAATCCCCAGGCATAGAGTTGTTGTAAAATGCCATGACGCCAAGTAGTATCGTAAGCCTTCTCGATGTCAAAGAATATTCCGATGAGATGTTGTCTTCGGACGAAAGCATCTTGAATTGCTGATTCCAGGAGAAGTAAGTTGTCCAGGGTGGAATGGAACTTCCTGAAACCACACTGAGATCGACTTAGCAAGTCATGCCGTTCAAGATGCCAGACGAGACGTCGGTTGATAATTCTCTCCACAGTTTTACCAACACAACTCGTCAAGGCAATGCTTCGATAACTACTAATGTTCGTTTTGTCCTTAACTGGTTTTAATAAAGGGATAAGCGTTGCTTCCTTCCACGAATTCGGGAATACTCCCTCGAACCAAGAAAGATTAAAGATATCCAGAAGGTATTCTTTCGACTCGGGAGTGAGTTATCTCAGCATTTCATAATGAATGGAATCAGGGCCAGGAGCAGTGTTGTGGGCTGTCGCTAGAGCTGACTCAAGTTCCCACAAAGAGAAGGAAGAGTTGTAGGGTTCCCAGTTGGTGGAACGAAAGTCAAAACAAGTGCTCTCTGCTGTTTCCCTTTTTCTCGCGAAATAAGGATCGCAGTTTGCTGTAGATGTTAGGTCAGCAAAATATTCAGCCTTTGCTGTTGCCATTGCTCTGTTGTTGGTGAGAACCTGACCCTGATAATTGAGTCAAGATAGATATTTGGACTCGAGAATACCTTCCAGATATCTTTCGGATTGACTCCCATACTTTAGTGGACGATGTTGTTCTCTTAATGGTGCTTAGAAACTTTTCCAGGAGGTGGATCTGGATTCTTTGATAGTTCTGCGCGCTTTTGCTCTAGCAATCCGATATGCGGCGAGGTTTTCCGGAGATGGACTAGCCTTAAATCTCCGTAAAGCTCTTTGTCTTGCTCGAATGGCGGACCAACATGCGTCGTTCCACCAAGGGACAAGAGGTATTCCCGGAAAAATGGATGTTTTCGGAAAGGACTCATCAGCGGCGTGATTAATCACCTAGGTCAGATGTTCGACCCTCTGTTGGACACTACCCTTTTCTCTGAAGACAGACAGGGAACGGTACTGTGTCCAATTAGCCTTACTGAGAATCCATTTCCGTGGCTTGCTTTCGGGAATAGTCACACTTTCCTGCAAGGACAACCAGATAGGATGTTGGTCGCTACCATGCAGTTCATCTTCTACCTTCCATTGAAAGATATCAGCAACTTCAGGAGAGCAAATTGATAGGTCTATAGTAGTACATGACCCCGTGCCAAATGCGAAGTGGGTCATCTCCCCGGTGTTCATTAAGCATAAATCTTATCCCTTAAAGTGACAATTCAGCAGTCGGCCCCTGGGGCAATCGCTCGACGAGCCCCACAGTACACTGTGGGTGTTGAAATCTCCAAGCAGGAGGAATGGTCGAGGGAGCTGATGAGTTAAATCTCTGAGGGAGGTCTCCGAAAAATCTCGTGTTGGTGGAAGATGTATAGAACACACGGTCATAGATGGTACACTGTGAATTTTGACTCCTATAGCCTGGATGTGGGTTTGTAGGAGAACAGGCGAGCAGAGGATGGTGTTTCTAACAAAGACGGCGACTCCACCTCTTACTCGATCTCCCGTGGTGTCGTCATATCAGAAGCTGCTGTATCCTCGCAGAGAGGGTGAGTGTTCTGGTGTAAAGTGTGTCTCTTGAAGGCAGATACATATCAGGTTATGACGCGCTAAGAGTTGTAACTCTTCACGTTGAGTTCTATAGCCATTAAGGTTTCACAGAAGTATGGAAGCCATTACTGTTTGGAACCTCCGGGGTCAGGTTCGTGAATGTGTATTTCCGCGTCACCGTCGGACAATACACGTTCTGACTCCGAGGAAGAAAGCACAGAGACGTTCTTTTTACGTCTGTGCGATTTTTTTGCTTGGTGTTGTACTTGATTTCAAAATGTGTACAGGGTTCAGGGGTTTAGCCCTAGAACCAGGCTTTGCCTTTGTTTGTGTCGTTGTTGCAGGTTTTGTACTACTTGTTATTTTTGTAGTAGTTTGTGTTGTTTTAGTTTTCTCGGGAAGGGCTGAGTCATTTTTCTTTCCGCATTTGCACTATGTGCACGACGTCAGTGAAGTCGGCCTGAACAGATACGGTCTTCATCTGCTTTGGAGTCTTGGCTGCGGTTGAGTAACTGGTAGAAAATACAGGGTATAAAGCCCTGTATTGCTTCCGCGCTTCACCGTACGTGATCTTCTCCGTTGTTTTAATTTCCTGCACTTTCTTTTCTTCAAGAAAGGCGACACACTCCCTGCTCCATACCGGGTGACTGCCTGTGCAATNATTTCAAAATGTGTACAGGGTTCAGGGGTTTAGCCCTAGAACCAGGCTTTGCCTTTGTTTGTGTCGTTGTTGCAGGTTTGTACTACTTGTTATTTTTGTAGTAGTTTGTGTTGTTTTAGTTTTCTCGGGAAGGGCTGAGTCATTTTTCTTTCCGCATTTGCACTATGTGCACGACGTCAGTGAAGTCGGCCTGAACAGATACGGTCTTCATCTGCTTTGGAGTCTTGGCTGCGGTGGAGTAACTGGTAGAAAATACAGGGTATAAAGCCCTGTATTGCTTCCGCGCTTCACCGTACGTGATCTTCTCCGTTGTTTTAATTTCCTGCACTTTCTTTTCTTCAAGAAAGGCGACACACTCCCTGCTCCATACCGGGTGACTGCCTGTGCAATTAATGCACTTTGCAGGCCCTGGGCATGAGACGCCGGGTTCGTGTGCCTCCTTTCCGCACTTTCCACAGGTATCACGTCCCTTACACGATGTTGTCGTGTGTCCAAACCTCTGACACTTATAACAGCGCAGAGGATTTGGTATAAAGGGACGGACCGGAAGGTTCAGCCATCCAGCCTTCAGTTCCTTTGGTAATTTAGGACAGTCAAATATCACGATGAAGGAACTGGTCTTCTCCAGAACACCATTTACCTTCCTCATGACTTGACTGACCTCAACTACGTGGTCAGCCTCCNTATATCAATAATGTCCCTGCAACTTACGACCCCCTTGCTGCGATTAAGCGCAGCATGGATCTCGCACTTCCCAAGGAACTCTTCCAACAAGTTACATTTTAGAAGTGCCAACGCTTGCTTGTTGGTGTTGGTTTCCAACAGCATTGACCCATTACGCAACCTTTTGATTGATTTCAGCGTTCCAAATAAACCCTGCAATCCTTTGTAAATATTGAACGGGGATACTTTTTCAAGTGTCCCGTCTATTCGTGACATAACAATATAAACATTTTCATGAGAAATGTTCTTTTTCTTATCTTTTCTTTCTGAAGCAGGAGGGCTGTTAACCCTCAGCCGCTTCGAAGACCCTGCGGCGTAATACTTACCTTGCGGCTCGCCCACTCCGCAAGGCAGGGGAAAACAGGAATCTTTCATTGTGTCCCACGAGTTCGGAGGAAATAAATGTCCGGTGACGTGGAGCCCCCGCATCACGCCACTAAGCCTTGCTCAACTGAGGTGCGTCAGTTGCCCCAGAGGTTGTCCGCTAGTGAGTGTTTGTCCTCAACACCCATTCACCACATCGGCGCGTAACACACCTTGAGATTGAGGGTTTTTTTTATAGAGGTTTAATCCTTCCTCGCGACCCGGCCAATGAAGACCACATTCTGAATTTTGTCTCTAAATAACTTCCTATCATGTGTGTCCTTAATATCAATGTTTGCTTCTTTGAGGTCATTTAATGTCTGCGTAAACCATGGTGGTTGTCCTTTAAGCTTTATAATTTTATTAAAAATCTGTTTTGTCAATCTGTCATCACTCATTCTGGTCAAATGTCCGAAAAACGACTTCTTTTGCGCATAATCTGTACTATGTTCTCCACATGTTCGTAGATTTCTTTGTTAGGTCGCGGTCTGTTGTATTCTGTTCCTGTTGTACTTGGGTCAAGTCTTATTTCCATGATCATGATTTTGTTTATCTCACTTTTCCTCATTAGTTTTAGTGTTTCAGCTCCATAACGAGCCTCAGGAATATAAATATAATACAATACTTCTATTTATTTCTGCCCTCATATTTGTTGTGGAAATATTCAGGCCGTATGGTCCGCTATTCCACCTTATCATATGGTTTGTTTGCAGGACTTGGATGGGATAGTTATGGGGTTGTCAGAGAACGTAGTGATCTGAGGTATGGAAAATCTAAATTAAAAAACTGTTTGGGCGAGCAAATGCTTATATCCGAGCTCTTCCGTTCAACAGTACGATGAAAGCGAATATACTACGGATATCAAACTTTTCTGACCATTGGATGAATAAAAACGATCCTCTTCCCTCTCTGAAACGGAGTCCTTGATGGCGGTCACGACAAGCGAGAATTTCGTGGCACTGTGGTTTTCGTAGGTAACCACAAAGAAATTCAGGATACTAATAAGACTGCAGGGAGTTGACGGCAACGGTGTTCAAAGAAGGTCCTCAAATAGGAAACTTCCATGAGGAGGAAAGCTAATCGATCTATGTCATTTATACGAGAAAGGTAAATTTGATAGGAAACTCAATACGAAAATAAGTGATCATTTATTATTATATTGTTAACATTTTACAGTAACGTTAAAATACTTAAAGAATTTTGTTGTAAATAAAATAACATCCACACCGATATATTGTACTATTGTAGAATTGATGCTAAAACTATTTCCCCAAAATATCAGACCAGATATTTGTGTAAATTATTCATCGTGGGTAGTGGTAATCGTTTAAGACTATGTCAGTGTCAGAAAATCTTCTGTTTTAATTTCTTCAAATTCTCGCTCGGGTTTTTCTCCGGTTTTACTTCGGGTAGAAGCAGATTTAGTATACGGGCTCTCTAGGATCTTGCCCACGGGCGGCGTCTATTGAAACAATAAATCTCGAATTTAGTGTTATTTTAATAGTTCCGATTAATCAACAACATTTTACGAATAATCTATAGTTTATAACAATACGTACATGTGAAATAATTTTTTTTCTTCCAAACAAATTTATTGGTAATATGTTAATGTTACAGCACGTACCGAACTAGTTTTATTATTATCTTAGAAGTGCGCTGAAATGTTAAATCCGCCTCTGCCGTAGGGCCCTTGATCGGAATTAAAGGTATGGTCCCTTGCATGCTTCCGGAAAGTAAATTAGTTTATTGTCCTCCACGTGTAATACACTGTTTGTAACTGCTTTTTTGACAGTAAATTTATTATTATTATTTATTATAAAATGAAACTAAGAAACAGTTGATATAGAGGAATAACAAACATGCCCAAGACCAAACACATGTTCACGAAGCACATGGCATCGTCAAATAAGCTTGAGTTAAAGTTTAGTTAATAGTTACTAAAACTGCAAAATGCGTGAGACGTTTCAACGCCAGTGAGCGAACTTAACCGAGAGGATAAAGTGTTTACGTGGCAACGTTTACGGTGCGCGAAACTACATGACGGCAGCATATGCAACGACAGGAACGATAACGTCTGCTGAATGATGATAGCCGCGCAGTCACGGGCGACTGATACAAGGTTGTCGACGCTGAGCGACATCAAAAACGATCCATAAAACCCACAAAATATCGACCTACAAAATAAATATTATGAAGGTACTATCGAAAATGACTAGCTCTGGCGATGATGAAAGCGATGAGTAATTCCACACTTCTCGATAGTAAAGAACACTACGTTAAAATAAATAAACGAAATTAACAAGTCTACAGTTATAATATCTTACCCACAAATTTCAAGAGTGTTCGAATCTTNCACCATTCTAAAGATAAACGAACATGAGTATAGCTTTATGGAGTTCTCGATTCCGTTCGACGTGTTTCGATGACAAAGAACAGAGGTTGAACAATACGAATAACATAAATATATGGGTATAAATGTTTCAAAATGATCCATTCTGTACACTACGCCCTGTTAACAAATATAAAAATAAAGTACATAATCCTAAAGGTTTCAACACTGGAAGGCTTCACTCGCAACCCAAAAGCCGTACTTCGCAAGAAACAATAACTGCTCTACGTAGCGTGGCTCCCGACGGTGCCTCAGACGTCAACGCTCGTCCAGTGACGATAAACGATAAAAAGCAAAACGCACGCAGGTGGCGCAGGGATTATAAACACGTCGGCGGGGCGGCGACCATCCTGGCAGTAGCGACTCAGAAGCTGCCGACAACGACGCCGTAAAATAAGAGATAAGTACTGGCGCCTAATCTGCTGCCACGCGCGACTGTGGGTACGAACGCCGTATGAAGCGATCGTGGCGATGAAAGGGTATGCAGGCAGAACGGGTAGGATCAGAGGCATAAAAAAAATCCCTGAAGGGTGAAAATAAAGATGGGCGAGAGAGCGGCTACAGTCGTTACATTATAATTTATTTACTCATACGGGGTATTTTCAGAAGGTATATGATAATAGTCAAATCCTAAGCATTCTTAAAATTGTATTACCATAGTATATGCTGTGTGCGTGTGTCTCATCTTCCATAAAAAGGGATAAAATGACGTCATAAAAAATAATAAACATAAGCATTTCATTTTGATCGTCTCAGCAATATAGTAAATTACCGATCTGATCTATAGGTCGAAGATGATATCAGCGAAGACATCCGAACCATGCTCCGACAACAGAAGGGGAGGAGCAGATCACAAATTACGAAGGAATGGAATCTGGGTCAGACGCGGAACGGTCTTCAGGAATACGAATAGCCATCAGTGGAATGTTTTGCTTCCTTCAAGGAATAGGGTATTAGATCTGAATTAGTTTTACAAAGCTGAAATCTTTCTGGTATAAATAGATACTCCTTTACCAATAACGAAGCTTGTATATAATATTCGCCTATTAAAAAATACGACCTAAACAAGTGTATCATTATAATGAAACTGTGGTACTCTCCACATTGCCATTTGTCCTCGTCAAAGAGTGTGTTCGTCTATTTAACGCACGTTCTCAAAGCTATATATAAAAAAGAAAATTAATTAATATAAANACTGTGGTACTCTCCACACTGCCATTTGTCCTCGTCAAAGAGTGTGTTCGTCTATTTAACGCACGTTCTCAAAGCTATATATAAAAAAGAAAATTAATTAATATAAAGGATTATATTTAAATTTTAAACGAAAATCCAGAAAATTATGTATTCAATTTCAGAGAAAATTGGACACACACTTTTTTTTTATAAAATCTTTATTACATATTTTACATTTCCAAGTACAGCATTGAGGGCGTACGCTAATCGTACGAATTTCTGCTTCTTAAATAAATGAAGTGGACAACACCTTAAGTTTTGTACACGATATATTTCAGCAATTCCTGTACCAGAGTAAAATCTAATTATAATGCGGAGCAGTAAATTTACTTGCAAGTGCATTCCGCCATTAAAAGCCGAAGCAGAAAACACGCATAATAAATGTAGCTCTAAAACACAAGAAAAACGTCTCAAAAAGGAAAGGAGCGTCATCCCCAGATATTCTGTGCATAAACCCCTTTATCTTCACGATCTACTTTTGCTGGCAAAAGCATATTCGATGAGACAGCATCATGTGTATGCATCTTTTACGGGAGTGGTGCTGCGGAAATGACAAACCTTATAGTAAAAAAAAAAGAAAGAGGAAGGAAAATCTCACGGACGTGTTAAAGGCACGTGAAATGATGCTTCAAAGCAGGTGTTCTTAAGATAAAAGAGATGCGTAGCTGGAGAAGTAGGACATATAAAGGCGATAACGCGTTGGTACAAGAATAAAACACGTACTGTGAAGCATGTACGTTAAAGACACCTAGAATTTTTTCTTTCTGAAAATGCATTTTTTAAATATCCAAACCAATTTCGTAAATTTTTTGGTGTAGAGAGGGAGAAAAAATAGGGAGTTCATAATTTACCTTTAAACATATAAAACATAGCAATGCAAACGAAGTATTATTTTTTTAAGAAGCAAGAACTAACGGTTGAAAGAATAGAACTAACGAACCAGATTGATGTAATTGATATACGTACCATCGATATCTACCGATCAGAAATAATATGTTGATGCTTCCTGACATAATTNTTTTTTAAGAAGCAAGAACTAACGGTTGAAAGAATAAAACTAACGAACCAGATTGATGTAATTGATATACGTACCATCGATATCTACCGATCAGAAATAATATGTTGATGCTTCCTGACATAATTCAAACATAAAGCAATGATAGGAGCATAGAGAGACTTTTTTTTTTCACGATAAGTCTTCACTTTTCTTTCCCCGAAGTTTACCGGTACGCGTACCGGCAGAAAAAAGACATGCCTCAAGTTCGAAGCTATTACTGTATGCTTGAAACATCTCTTGTCACATACAATTACTTGAAAGAAAAAAAAAGTTAACTATCCGTGAAAATATATTACGCAGAGGAGGAAATATCTAAAACATACTCGACATATAATGAAATGTTTTTGAGATGTTTAGAAAATACATTTCTGATTTTTTAATTATTTTTTTTTACATTATACAGAGTATTTTGTAAGTAGATACGTACAATATCTAACTTTAATATACAGTCACCCTAACTTAATATCATTGTCAATTATAATTACTACGCATTTTTTTTAAATTTGCACAACCGAATAGTGTAATACTAAAGTCATAAGTAAGCACATAGCCCAAGGCGGGAGATGGGGGTTCAGAGGGTCAGGACCCTCCCTTATTCCCTTAAAAATATACACTGAAAAATACAACGAAGTTTATAAACATATTGTTGATTCAATGTGTATATCAATGGTTTAGTTTGTTCTGAGTTTTATTAATATAAACACTTAGAATAAAAGTAAAATATGAGTCTTCGTAAGAATTTATTTAATTAATACCTCAGAAAACCTCATCCCTAAGCATAACCTGTCTACATCCCTGGCATAGCAAACTGAACGCCTGACTAATTAGCCATCGTAAGTTTTATTTTTTACATTGGCGCCGAGTGGAGGGCGTCACGTCATATTGGCGTCGGGGGGGGGGGCGTGGCTTTTAGGTGGGGGCAGTGGCACCCACTGTCAGTGGGCGCGTCGCGCGGGCGCCGCGGTCGCTGGGGTCGACGTACACGCAGTGATATTTCTAGACGGTACAGTGGAGCGTTCTCCAGCATACGCCCCCACGTGCGTCTCAACAACATGCGCAGCTCCTTCGCATCCACTGCTTCTATAAACCAAAACTCCGCCGGGTCATCGACTCCGTATTACGTTCTCTCTTCGTATCAGTAAAATAATAATAATAATAATAATAAGTTTATTGTCAAAAAACAGTACAAACTGCGTATGACCAAATAATAAATGAATTTTTTATTCTTCAAGAGAATCATATTATCAGAACATGGAGAGAGGGAAAATGGAAGATTGAACGGTTTAAGTCACAAAGGGAATAAGTATATCCATTTTCAATATAAAGAAAACAGCGGTATTAAATGCACGGAATCCGGGTTACAAATGTGCTCAGTCCACGTGAAATCGTAAAGAAGTCCAGAGAACAAAAAAGGATGAGTCCTGAAGAAAAAACAGTCTTTCGTGAAAAATTAATGAAAGTCAAAATTTGTTCAATAACTGTCTCATTTATTGTCAACATTATTAATATTTAAAATAATTATTCAACCCGATAGTTACCAAAGAAACAAATCCACAAATAATGATCCAATTCACCGTACAATTATTAAGAATTATAATTACAAACACTGACAAAAAAATTGCAGCTTCCTATGGTACAGCTAACTTAGTAGTGTGTGTGTGTGTGTGCCATTTCCGCAGGAAGTGCCGTCCTATTTTCGAAGCGAAAATGAACAGTACGTGGTTTATTTTCTTTGATAGACCATTAGCCTTTTCCCCCCTGATCGTACTTCCAGACACATTGAAGACACGCCTGTTACACGGCTACCCCTCGCTTCCACATTTACAACTTCCTTCCGCGCCACCGTCACAGCCGCTTCAGACTCCTGCGTAGTCAATATTGTTTATGAAGCACGCTTGTAATACATGACATCAATCACTCCGGCGGACATTGACGTCTCGATAGACAACGGGGCATCGAGCACCTGTCAATTTTATCTTTCGAGGTGCATGTCCAAAGTAGAATAGGAGGCATAATGTGTTCTGGGTATTATCTCCAAGTCTCGCAATTACATGCCATATTTAAAAAATATACAAAGAACATATAAATAAACAGATCATACAATGCTAATAAAGTTAATATTAACACAGTTTTAAACACAACGTTTCGACTGTGGACTGTCC
This sequence comes from Laupala kohalensis, assembly GCA_002313205.1. NCBI lineage: Eukaryota > Metazoa > Arthropoda > Insecta > Orthoptera > Trigonidiidae > Laupala > Laupala kohalensis. The sequence goes on from NNCF01126069.1 coordinate 1,007,767, forward strand.
TCATCAAGTGCATAACAAGTTTTACGTTACAAAAAAATATAACATTTCACCTATCAAAACAATCATTAGTATCTTAAAAGAGATGCGTCCCCGTGAGAGAACAAGTCGTAACTGAAATTTCAATTTTTGGAAGGAGGAGATGTTACCGGATGTGAGTGCAGTGATGACAATATTTGAAAATAAATTAGAAAAGAAACGGAAGATACAAGTCAGAGAACTTGTCAGTATCAGACTGTAAATTAATACTCAATTTATCATTGTTCAATTTTATATATGCCATTTCTAATGTTGCTCTCTTTTTGTAGTTTCTTTCTGTCTTTAATTCTAACACTGCCGCAATTAAAATCATGTCTATTCCTTATTCTGTGTTCCGTATCTACATTGTGTGTGGGTTTTTTTCTCTTTGTCTGACATACGTACGTTTTCTTAGAATATTTGCAATTAATTTGGTACACTAAGTTCATTTATCATTCTAATGTATTTCATCTTTACTCTTTATGATTATTTTATCAAGTTTATTATCAACATTGACAATTTGTAAATTTTGTTTAAAAAAATTGTTTTAGTGTGAAAATGATGAAATTGTTTGGTATAAAAAGCTAATATTAATTATTAATTGAGGACGTCTATTTAAACAGAGCTAATCCCAACATAAGCAATTTTCCAGGAAACAAAGAGCAGTGTAACTAAATCGTTTAAATTGGTAGGAAATACCATTATGAAATGAAATTTGTTACCGACCAACAGAAAATGAAAATATACTTTTTTGTTCTCCACTCAAATAAAAGGAAACCAAAATTTAGGAAATGTTTAAATACATATACTCGTCCTTCCTTTATCAGAATCATAAATTACGAATTGTAAATTAAAAGGAGGTATTGTTGAATAGCATTGAAGGTGATTTTCGATATTATCCAATTACTACAATCGAATGAGGGGAGGGGAATACCAATTCTTTTCAAGAGGAAATAGCTCCATTTCGACAGACACTCCTCACTTCTAAAAAACGACTAGAATCTGCAAATGTGGGTAAAACTGAACGTACGTAAAAACATTTTCGATTTTATCCATTAAGGAAATAAAATGAGAACCTATTCATCATCTAAATATAAATAATAAAAAATGAGAGCAGATTCATCAACTAAATAAAAATAATTTTAAAAATCTACACTTACAGAAGTGAATTCTATGTGGTTCGTGAATCGGAAAAAGTAATAGATGAAAGTATTTGAAACTTCAAAAGACATTGTCATAAGGGCTATTGCAATTATGCATAGTATGGTTAATAATAATGAATTACAAGAAAACAATTACATAAAAACAATTAAAATTATCGGCTAATCAGAAGATGTGAATCTTTACACCCATGACTGCTTACTATGAAACTTAGCAATGTGTTCGCCCGAGTTCGATTGCGTCACATGAGGCAGACAGTCCACTGAACGTATAATCTACGTGACTGAATCGTAGAAACAAAATTACATAAAGTCAGTGGAGAAAACTGTTTCCAAGTAAAAAACCTAAGAGTGAAATGAAAACCAAAGAATTCAAAGAAATTAACTATGTACTTCGTTTATTAAGCTTTCTGTCTAAAGAGTATTTTCCTTCTGTCTGGGTTTTAAAATAATTAATAAAAGCACATTCTTTTATAAAAGCACTCAAAACTGTAAGTATTTTTGAAGGTTTTCTTCGTGGTATTTAATTTTTTATATTAGCAAAAATGAATATTTAATACCACGAACATAGAGAATCATTAATTTAGAATAATATAAAAGAATCCAGGGTAACTCGGAGTAAAAAGAGCTAAAAACCCAGACCTGCTGACAGATGTTTTAATTAATCTGTGTCTGCACGGTAAAACACTATATTCATCCACAGTACCAATTTTTCGTTGAATATTGATAATTTTTTAAAATATTTGATTAACAATGGAAATAAATAAATACTTAATTTTTGTTATATTTATGAACAGTTTTAAATTTTGAAATTTTCAGACAGTTACTAAAAAAATTTCTGAAGCGACCCGTTAGGAAAAAGGTTTTACATTTTAAAGCAACAGTGATGGAATGGAAGAAAGCATTACACGCTCCCTCAGAACGCGACAGTGCAATGATTCATTTCCGGAACAACGTCTGGATGATAGAAATAGACTTCCGATGGGAGTGTGAAGTTGTGTCGATAATAAAGGTGAAACCAGAATAAATGCGTCAGCAGGAGGTCTTTTCTTTTTGTTCGACTTCCTGTTTCTATATTTATTTGGATTGCCGACAACATGCACCGTAAGACCATGTATGTATTATTTTGTACTTTCCGCGGGGTCACTCGAGACCACCATAAAAAACAAGAACAGTATTGGAACATATTTACAAATCAGAGAATTGAAATACGACGACAACAATTAGAAAAAAATATACATATTGAGAAAATAAAACATGTTAAAAAATTTAAATATATAAAAACACTGTTGTTTTTGAAACAGCAAAATATAAAAACAGATAATTAAAAACAGATAATTAAATTACAAAATTAAATACGATGCAAAGATTATTTCCATTCATGCTGGGACCAATTACCAGTATTGTTTTATTGGATATCTCCAAGTACAAACAGAACGCAAATCACAATTGAATTGGTTTTATACTTGACCTTCGAACCAATACCTTAATTAAAATGACTTTTCATTGAATTCACATAAAGTGCGTAGATTAAAAAAAATAACCATACACTTCCGGAAAAAGAATTAAAACTAAACGACAAATTTGTGGATATGATTAACGTTTAGAATTACATAATAAAACCAATTAATCCACACTCTATTCACACAGATTTATGACCAAATGAATGAACGAATAATATCACTATCTACTTTAAGATTGTGAATGGATTGCAAAAATCATGCAGAGCAAAAAGATACATTAACATAATCTTTATGAATACGATTTTACAAAAGATACTGCGAGGCATTCGAAGTAATAACTCTTCCCCCTTTTTATCTGTAAAACGTCCTCCCTGTTAACGAGTTCATCTTGCTCGTCACTCATGAAAACTGCATCCATTAACAGTTCTTATCTTCGATGAGCAGTAGCCACCGCCGACGTCGTACATAACATCGCCACGTCCTCCAACCACTGTCTCTGTTACGCTATTGTTAATTGTCTACTACCCCTTCATTTCATTGGGGAAATCTACTATCTCCCTCATCATCTCTCTATCTTAAACATATCCTGCATCATCACTTGTCTCTCCTTCGCATTAATCACAAACCCTTCCATCTATCACCGCTGTACACCCTACGCCACCACTTTCGTCTTTCCACCTTAATTTTATTCTCTCCACCTTCTATGTCTTACCAACATCACCCCACCTCCATCATGTACGTCTTCTTAATCTTCCCTTATCTTATGTAACTCTCCGTCATTGACAGGTTCGTATTAAAAGGGGGAGAATCTTGGGATGTTCCCCCCAGACTTTTCTCCCCCATCTTATGTTTATTCCCAACCAGGAAAAATAATTCCAGCCCATAATTGTCAATGATAATTGCCACACTGATTTCCAGTAATGTGCCAACAATGTTTCATGGAATGTATGTACATCATTATAATGAGGCACTTTTCATTACAAGAAAAATAAATATGAACANCATTATAATGAGGCACTTTTCATTACAAGAAAAATAAATATGAACATGTTAGACAAGTTTATAAGGTCAATATAAATTCCTTTTAAATGTCCCTCTCCTTTCTGAATAAATATAATTACATTTTTAAGTACTGTATTAAAATCTGAAAAGACAAGTTACTAACGTTCCCCCCACCACCACCACCACAAAAAAAGAGACAAAGAAATTCTCTAATTCGAAAACTGATCATTGAGACAAACCGCTTCAGACTCCATCAACACGTTTGTTCCATCCACCCGCACCATCATTATTCCGCGTTCTATCGTTAATGTCACCATCATTATCGTCTCCCTTATGTCCTTCAGTCTCACCCTTCCCACACGCACCGTCCAAGCACTTCACTCGTACAGTCGTCGTCATCACCGCCGCGCGCGCTGCGTCCACAAATCGTAGACATTTCCCTCTCGCCTTCCATTGATTAAACAGATTCCCCGCGGGCAGGATGAATCAGCTCTCGACGCCCCACGCGAAGAATAGGGGGACACTCGTGACATCCCGAATCCAGAGACTTCCCCAACATGGCGACACCCTCCGCTCTTTGTGCCGCACACCCCTTGATTACGGAACATCGAAGGCACGATCCCGACACGAGCGCCACAACTAAGAGGACATTCGGGATGGGATTGTGGTAGACAACGAATGCGGATACTATGAATACAATATCCTTTCTTTTCTTTATTCGTAACCACCCTCGTCGACTATACTCAGAAAAATCTGAGATGACAGAACTAACCGTGACGTAGCTTTGAAATGAATAATGTTCAATAAAATATTTCTCAATACTTACAAGAATTATATACTTGTTACAGGGACAAAAAAACGTACAGGATAGGAATAAAATAAGTAACACATTTCTTTTTCTTTATTGATTATAAGAAAAATAACATGATTCTAAGATTGATTGTTATTTTATATAAAAATGATCTCTTGCCCATTTTTTCTTAAATTTTAACTCATATCTACATGTATATTTGATAATTACAATAAAACTAAATTGGCATTTGTCATGGAATGTAAAATCAAGTAAAACACTTAACACTTAATATTAATGTAGTGTTAACTAATAAGAAGCGATCATAAGGATGGTAAAAGTGATACCCCGCAGTAAATACGTAAATAAATCAAGTAACGTTTGTGGACCATCCTGAAACATTCTACGAAATAGAACAGTTAAAAATGTTCACTTTATTTTTATCATATGTAGTAATAAATGGATTTCCCTAACCTCACCCTCCTTCACAAACGTCAGTTCGGTACCATTAATTCCTCGGAAAAACACATATGAAAAAAATATAGAAATAAACGCAGAGAACGGTAAGAAGCATTAGGTTAAAACACCACGTAAGACGTAGATGTTTGCAACATTTGTTCGTTTTGCTGTACGAGGAACAAAATGGATTATCTCCACGGTCACTCAATTTTCCATCAGCTGCATACGTAAGCAATCTGCCAGGTTACTGGAGAAGACCAGGAAATCATTTGCAGATGGTTCGAGTCTCGGTAATGGGATTTTCCACTAAAGAGATCGTATCGAAAGATAAATTATTGGTATTGAGATACACGAAAGCAAGGAAGATATTAATGAATGGTGTAACAGAAACATCTGTTCATTGTAATAGGATGAGATTCTCGAATCGCTTTCATTCCCCAGTAATTATGAAAGAAATGCACGAATCCAACGTGAAAATGAAAGGAAACGAAGTCAGTGAAACCAGAATTAGGTAATTTTATAACTTAATACATTTGTCGACCAAGTTTAATGGGGTGAGTCACAACGGTGATGAGTTCGAATTGTACGTAAAGCGAGGACAATGTGTGTGTGCGTGATTTCATCTTTCACGGTACTTGGTTAGGCCATATAGTAACAGCATTACAACCTACAGTTCCAAATGGAAATGCAACCGCAAAATCTTTCCGGAACGTGAACATGTAATTCCACTCACCGTCGCTGAATCCAATTGAAAAGGGAAGAAATCACAAGACGACGAACAACAAACAGTAGGGAACATCGATAGAATACTTTTTTGTTAAGTAAAGAAGATTTCTCTGTGGTAAGAATTTATTCAATGAAGAATACAATTCTCATAATGCGTAAATGCAAATTAGGAAATCCGAAGAACGTTGGAAAAACAACAACTTCAGAATTACGATGCAATTGGATCAAATCCTTAACGAAAATCTGAATTCCTTACAGACCGATTGGCCGAATGTGTAAATAAATTTCGGTAATTCAACTATGTTCAGCACATTCGCTAAGTTTTGCATTTAAAATTGTGAAAAAAACAAATACTTAACGTGGTCATACGCAGTTCGTAACTTTCTCGATAATAAATAATTATTTAATATTTTTATGCCGAAACATTGGTTGGTTGAAGTATTCATGTATGTCACGTGAGGAATTACACACTGATTCAATTTTGTAGATTGTGCTCTGTATTATTGAGCTGCAATCTACAGCAAGACAATAATAAAATAAAAATGTAAACATTCTGTCCAAGATACTTATCTTTCGGCTTTGAAACTCCCATTAAGAGAAAATGGAATTTTTGGATAATACAATGTTCCGTCAAATTTAAATTTCTCTATAAAACCTTGAAGGGAGAAAAGTCAAAAGCTTTTAAGAAAAAACAAACAAACTTAAATTCAGAGACGCCAGGTAATAGCGGTAGTAGCGTTGGTCTCCACATCGAAACTATCATGTAAAGTGAAAAATAATGGGGTTCGAGAAACAACCGATCAGTAATAACAAAGCAAGGTCTACTAAATAGCAAGAAAACCATCCGAATAAAAGAATTACAGTTTTGAAGATGCCAATTCCAATGTCTATCATCATTGGCTTCAATCTCAGGCGATCAGTTCACGGTCCTTCCAGGAATCACACTTTCCGAGAGGTGAAAGTGACGTAATCGAGAGCCGGTTGCGTGGAGTTAAAGAGTGCGTCGCGGTCAGTGACGAATACTACAGTCCTTGATAAAAAGAGTAGCACCCATGTCCACAACTTTAAAGCACATAATTTCCCATAGTCATATTTACCACGTGAAAATTCTCATAGCCTCTTTGGAGCCAGCTGTCACTCGATGTTCACCTCTTATTGATGGAGTATGGGGAAAGAGATGGAGACACGACACAATCATGTGACCAATCATAGCTGATTCAACTATGAGAGTCTGCGTGAAATATTTCCCGGAAATATAAGAAACTCTGCATTACGTTTCCGCCCCTGACGGCTCTCTCTTGGTTAAGGACTCTAGCATGAAGTTACGAGTGCGACGCAGTCAGTGACGAAGACGGCGGCGGTGTTGGTGAAGGCTGTGACGAAAGCTGCGAGAAGGTGAAAGCACACTGCACTTCGCAGCGGCGTCCTCTGCACGCCATATGGTCAACACATTCGCACACCACTCGACTCTGCAACAGCGAACCAACCTAACACGTCCCCAGCGCCTGACGGAGGGAGTTCTTTTTTTATTCACTCGCATATCTGCAGATGTCAATGTAACTATAAAGACGAGTTTTCCGGAAGCAGTATAAAGATGTAGATTTTCCCCGTCCCACAACCGCGCAGAACCCGTCTCACATCGATAACTCACTTGCCAATTAGTCTCAACAAGACCTTTCTTTTGATCCCCATAATTCAATAACTAGATCAGACATTTTTTTTTTCAAAGTCAATAGTTAAAAGTATAATCATATGAAAGCTAAAGAAACACTAATAAAGAGTATGCTATTTCCCCATCTAGGTTATGGTGATATGATCTACAATAATTTAAATAAATTATTAGCTGAAACATTTCAAAGAGTTCAAAATGCCTGTATTCGTTTCGTATATGATGTAAAAGAGTATAATCATATTTCTGAATATTATGAATCTAACAAGATTCTTAGATTAAAGACGCATGTTTCATTGTCTCTGTCTTTTCTACAAAATTATGAATTTCGGTTCCCCTTCGTACTTAACAAATAATGTTACGATACTAAATTCTTCTAGACTTCAACAACAAAAATTATACAGCGTCTCAAAAAGTCGTACAAATTTCCTAAATAAATCCTTCACTGTAGTCACAGCAAGATCATGGAATAATCTTCCTCCTTATATTAGAAACAGTAATTCATTTTAAAATTTCAAAAAGCATCTGAGGAATTTCCTTCAATAGTAGAACAAAGGAATAAGCGTACACTAAAATAAAATAAAATTATATAAAATAAAAACTAAATTATATTAAAGTCAAATTAGGAATATGTTAAATAAAATCATTGATGATTTATATTGAGTAAGCTACATTATTCTGTTAATATAAATTCTTTTAAAAATACCTTAAAATGTATGTTAGTTTATATTTTTATTGTATGTTATCTTGTTCTTCCAGTAGATACAAGTTTATTTGTTTTTTATGAAAGATTTTTTGTACAAATATGGATTATAATATTATTAAGAATACAAAAAAACTTTGATAATTGGTGGAAATATTAACACTGTTCTGCTTGTCATAAAACAAAATATTTTTAGTATTTGTAATTTTCAATATTTTGATTTATTGAATTTTAAGTGTAAAAATTAGTGTATTTTAACTATTATGTATGTATATATGTATGGTTAAAAATGGTTAGGCGGAAGAGCGGGCCAGATAGCCGGAGCCTCGCCAAGTAATAAAGACATTATTATTATTATTATTATTATTATTATTATTATTATTATTCAAGAGTATGGTTATAATGATCTTTGTATTAACATAATTCTTATTTAAAATCAAAATGACACATGAGCAGTGGATATGTTTGCTCTCGTGTAATTAAATATATTTCATATAAAAACACAACTGGTAAATTGTACTAGTTATGAAAATCAAATGTTTGTATTACGCATGCATAAAACAAATAGAAACGAGGTGTAAAAATAATGAATAAATAACCATGAGCGAATTTTAAAACAGCAACCTTTATTTATTTATTTTCTAAATACTAAAATCATTCGGAATACGAACTAACATATTACTCTTCGAAGTTATTTATGCTTTAATGCAAATTGATATTTATCATAGTTACCAAGAGTAAGAGAATCATATTGATTAATTAAAACCTTATAGCATTTTAGAGCTATCAATCTACTTCGCGTTTCGCCTGTTTTTCTGGAAAAAAAATCTCCATAACGATAGTCAAATTATCCTGTCTGTTCACACACGCACTAACACACACAATCACAAACTCGCGTGATTTTCTTCTCTTCTTTACGGAGTAACTTCCAGCAAGCTTGATACAACCACCAGGAGCATACTCTCAATCTTTTTTTTTTTTTCGAAACAGAAAAACCTGTAAAAAATTACACATCAAAAAGAAGCTAGAACCCTAAAGAACGATAAAATTAATTTGGTGTCATAATAAGGGAGACTATTTTTCTAGTATTTAGTGAAATTAACACGATTTATTCCAATCACTGATGCCGACTTACGGAAAAGGAAATTTTGTAAATTATTCATCCAGAAAGAGTCCACGAACTAAATATGTTGATTCAATACTTCTATCGTACTTAAAAACCTTCTATGACCTTTAAAACATCCTGACAAAAAAATATTCAGAACACGAAACAATGGTATTTTTCTTTTCCTCGTTGACTTGTCAACATATTATCAAATACAATGACATCCAGCATCCTTGGAGTTTGTTTACAGTGTCGCAACTTCTACGTCTTGAATACGATGACAACAGGACAACAAATACCACAACAGCAGAAAAAAAATGTATTATCGAATATTTGTAAGATTTCTAATATGAAGTATTCAGGAATTATTCGAAATGATAAATTACAATAGATCACCTAAATGTCATGTTCCAATCATCAGTAATTAAATGGCAGAACAATGATCATGTTCGAAAAAATATCAATATCGAGAAATTAACTGTTCCGACATAACAGCGTTTTACTTAAAAAAATATCCAGTAACACAAACTAGGATCCACACTAGAGTATGAACGGTCATTAATCTTCATCATAGTATTGTAAGTTATGACGCAGAAAACTATTTCTTCTAACTAAAGTTCGGTTGAGTCTACACGCGATTTCGCTAAATTTGCCCAAGTCTTCAACTTCAATAGAGATCAGCTTTAAGTTAACGTTCTGTTTGTTGTCACTTTCGTAGAAACCTTTAGCCCCAAAGCCTTTCATGCCGTCGTTGCTGCAGTGTTTCCGCGGTTGCCATAGAGACCGTCATTACCTTCGTGTAACTTCTCACAAGCACTGCGCAGCGGCGGCTGACCTCATACGGCGCTTGCGCACTTCACTACGCCAAGGTTCTTCCTAGAACACGTGCTCTACGGCGATCGACGAGCCTCGCTTGTCTCACAAGAAACAAATGCACTCAGTACGATACATCAATAAGCTCGCACACGGTGATGCGAGATCTTATCCCTGTACATAATTGCATAACAACCAGAGTATGGTAATCATCACTGAATATCGTGGAAGTAGATCATGAAAGTGAGATTGTCTTGGCATTAGAACACTGGAATTGACTACTTGTTTCATCTAAATTTTGAACCAATTAATGAATTATTATCTATTTCATTTTAAAATTTATTTTCATTTATTTGTTTTCTCGAGGTCCAATTTACCTATTTAGTAAAGGGATCATACAATCTGTATTAATTTTTCAACAATACACCATATACAATATTTGAAACCTTAATAAAATATCACATTATTTTATCAATATTAATAAATATAAAAAATTCACGACCTTTTGCAGACGGTGGCGATTTTCAGTATACGTTAACTTAATATTTACTTTTTTTTGATACCAGTGCTGAGTTACACAATCCACGACAACTTATTTNATTTTCAGTATACGTTAACTTAATATTTACTTTTTTTTGATACCAGTGCTGAGTTACACAATCCACGACAACTTATTTTTGCTTCTTCAAGACGATTTCGGACCACCCCAACAGTAGTGATAACTATTACTGTACTGTACCTACGTCCCTATACCAAGAGTACGAAAATAATAACAGTATCGATGGGGGAAAAGTTTTCACGCAAGAACACAACCAGAGAGTTATCCTGGACTCTCTTCGCAATAATCTGACAGACCTGACTTATTTTGCGATGATTACAATAAATAGATATACATTCATGCATTACATATAAAAAAAAATTAAATGACTGGTTTAAGAATTTACAGAATTCAAGGGCAATTCAAAGAAAAAGCTTGATCCTCCCCTGACCACTTTTTTATACGTAAATAGATTTATAGACAAGCTATATTCTCTTGACTAGCGTAGCATTTATTTATCTCATCTGTTTTTTTTTGTTACTAAAGAGCAACTAATAATAAATCTAAAGTAAAATTGACATACATTCCAATTTAGGAGAATGCAAGTGGTAAAAAAAACTTTTGTCTGCCTATTTTCCTTCTTCCATAATGATACACTGATACACGAAAGAAAGCGGTTCAAAACGGCATTGTTCCGAAGACGAAAAAAAAACAAGTATCAATTACAATTACAAACGGATCCTATCATAAGCTCGAGTAATTGGAACGAATTTGATACAGTTTCGGATACCGGATAAAAACAGATGACACGCCCCATGAAACGAAGAATTCTTTTCTCTTAGGCACATTGTTATTTTGTCAACACGGCGCACATAATTTCAACCTCCAACTTTTCTTCGTCGCCCACCTCTGCAGCTCTGCCCATATTTTCACTCCAATGAACGAGGGTCTCGCACGCACGAGTAAATGGCTGACTAATGCAGTAACTGCTGCAGCGACCGACAGAGGCGCCACAAGGACATCCCAGACACAGAATCTCAAAGAGTGTTCACGACGCCACCTAAATCTAACTTGAACACTTCAGTTTAAAATTATTACACAAAAATCTTTCTACTACACTCTTCACTTCCGTTCACACCCACCAACTCATCGTAAAATAATTTTTCAATCTTTCCAGACCAACTCAAAGCAATTATTTTTTAAAACCAATTCAGTTGAAAAACAACGCTATTTATGTCTACTAACTTTATTCAATATTAACCGACCATAATAAGGAAAAAAACGTTCATTTAACGACTAAATTTGTATTAATATGGATACGATGACTAACATTTGTCATAATTATTTAAATGTATAAATCAAAACACTTCTGCAATAAACTTTTTCGAAGAGGGAGTACTTTTTAATATTTTCTGTTTTCCTGACATTGGTTTCTGTTATAGATAAATACGTAAATAAACGAACAATTCAATTTTTCCAAATTTAATACGGAAGTCTTCAAATATACACACAAAACCGAACAACGATAAACGATTTAATGGTGGTTGTAACCAGAATTTCACTCTTAACAAGTTCTTTAATCAGGTTTTAGTAACCTGCTTCACTTGTTTTCCCTTCTACCACAATGCCGAGTGAAACCCGACCGAGGAGAATTGAACCCAGGAAAAAATCCTCGCAAAGTAGACCATGATCCACTCATTCGCCACGTTATGATATTATGTTACGCAAACAGTGTGTGCCAGAGAACGTTTGTTCACTCATTAACTCAGGAACGAGTTCATGGGGGAAAAATGAACATTGATGATGAATTATACCGTACATGGCGTACTCCCATTTCTGGACACCTGATGATACTATAAAAGTTCCCTTGATAAACCATTTACAATTACATAACATTACTGAAAAATCCAGTCATTGAAATATAACGTCGAATCCATCTTCCGCACTCATCGTCGTTATATAATCATCGAGGTAACCAAACAATCATTCGAAATCTACATCGTCCACTTAAGCCAAGTCGAAATGGAAAAAGACACACAAACATCGACTTTCTATTAACGAAATATAAGAGCTATGTTACTTTTCTAGTGTCATTATTTGTACATTAAAATCAGTAGATAATTCTATGTAGTTAATATATCATACGATTTTAGTCGGGATCCAAACAAAATTTATTTTGTGTTCAGAAAAAAATTCACAATAAATATTGTGTGTACACTATGAATATTGCGTGGATTCCTACGAAGGTCGTATGATATACTACTACAATTAACGTCCATTATATAATCAAATCAAATAAATTATTATAGCACGATTAGTATATATTTGTGATTAAAGCTCACAACGTTTCGACTTTCTGTTGAAGTCGTCGTCAGGTGGTGCTAAAAGCCGAAACTTTGTGAGCTTTAATCACAAATATATATACTAATCGTGCTATAATTATTTATTTAATTTAGTCGTATGATGTATTTAACTATAATACATTTATTAAATGAGTGTGTGATAATTCGCCATATTACAATAAAACGTTTTGTTGGAAAGATCATACTCTTGTCACACGTGCGCGCCATTAGCGTCGCCACCAGTTCATCCGACAAGTACCACGCTGCTACCTCTTTGGTTCGTGACCACCGTCGTTGCCAAAGGACGTTCTCCGCCATCCTCGCCGTACGCGTAGGTTCGCCAACACGAAATATAAATCGCCCGCGCCAGCACCGCATATGGGCACCGTAAACAGGTTTGCCGGTGCTTTTTCAATGCGCGGCGTCGCAATATGCTCAGACTGCCATCGCCATAACGCGACCTCAGACGCAGCTGGTACTCCCGGACAGAAAAGGGTTGGTTCACAGGGAGAAAGTTCTCCTTAAGAAATTCTAGCACGCTTTCGGAATTTGTATAAAATCAATAAGTTTACAGCAGTATTTGGGAAGGACCCTAACGTATTAAAAGCTGCTTATGAATCATATTCATTAATTTACCCCATTAACACCACTAAGAATGTATTAAAAAAAGTACGATTTTACAATAGTATATTCACAACAAAATAAATCCGGGTAGTAACATTGTTTTAGATTTTATATTCACATGGTGGAATTTAAGAAAACAATATACGAATACAAAAAAAAATCCCGGAGTTCAGATGCGGAAGCATTGGTTTAGAAAGAATAAAGAACTTCGAACAAGATTCAGATTCCAATACCGTCAAATTAGTAACTTCAATGAATATGTTAAATGTTTATTCACGAGAGGTATATTCTCCGGGTTGAATATGAACGCCCAAACACTCCCCAAATTTCAGATCATCACAGCAGAGCATGAAATAAGAGAAAAATAAAAGTACGTGTATGATATTCTTAATTATTTATTTGTGTCAAGGAATATAGATCGATAAGGTCAATATGCACTTTTTATTTGTTTTAGTATGCGTGTGAGGATATTTATAAATTTACCGGAGCCACAGTTAGTTATGAGTGAGTGCTTCTTAATGCTGTTGTGTCCTACTGTGCTTCGAGTGCATGGTTGTGTAATTTGTTGATAGATGTAGTTTGTACTAGTCTGTGTAATAATAAAACTACTACTACTGGTGTACTTTGTAGCTACTTTTTAAACGAAGTTTTCATAATTTTATGTAAAAAAAGTATGCAATGTACAACAAGACGAAAAATAATACATATTTTCCCATTCTACTCCAATTTACTTCAACAGCAAAGAAAAGAAGTAAAACCACAAAAAAAAAAATTTCCAATCAAATTTAAAAACATGAAAAATCAAAATTATCTTACAGAATTCTTTATGCAATAATTTAAATATAACTACATGAGAACGGAAAATGTTCCCGAGAATCATCTTTATTGAAGATCGGTACACCGCGTCAGTGCTTGTTTTCCTTTGATTGACGAAACATTGGCAACGCTCCAAACAACTCGTCTGAACATAATACTGAAAATATGCACCTGCACTTTGTCTTCATCCCGCCACATGAAAATCCAAACAGCCGTGAATTCAATGGTGTATCACACGCGAGCACTACTGTGTTTACTCACCTAAAACGAACTACAAACCGTTGTAGGCGGTGGTTACTCCAAGCAACGATCTGAATGGATACCCAAGGACGACTTGCTCTACTTGTCTTCCGTGACAAAGCAATTCAGTAGCTCAATTTGCATCGTGCGGACGGAGGCGATATATCTGATACATGAAACGCTTTTGACATCATCTCATTTTGCGTCTTACTAGAGGCATTCGTCGTATTTCAAACAAGAAAAAAAATCTAGCATTTTACACAAGCTTACATTATTTACTACCGATAGAAACACTGCATTTTTCACCTATTGATAGGTTTGCATTCAGCAAACTCTTATTTTTTTAAAGATGTCTGTGTCCCAGTTCTGTTAACAACAGAACAAATCTGACAGTGCATATCAGAAATCATATCTAAAAATATGCATCAGACATTTAAAAATTAGCAAATTCGAACGAAAAAAAACCACAACAGTTGTTACTACTATTTCCATACGTTTGAAAAGCAATGAAGTTAGTAGAACGAGTTGAAATTTCAAAAATTCATATTGAGACTAATACAAAGCAGAAAATATTCTGTTACACAAATAATTTTTTCAGTTATATTTCAAATTTTAAGTTCTAAAATATGAAAATATACTTATTATTTTTTAAATCAAATATTAAATAAATGAACTTACTTTCCATAGAGAAAGAAAACACGTAATGGTATTTAGAATATAACGACCATTATATTTTTGAACCAGACTATTCCAATAATTGGACGAGATCTATCAGAGAATAAAAATGTATGTGACTAATTTTGAATTCGCTGATCGATATCTAGAGTGAACCAACAGGTAAAAAATACATCATTCAGCAAAGAAACCAAAACCCACGTGAGCAGTAATTACGACCTCAAGCTAAAAAGTTTGTTCCAAGGAAAAGGCGGTTAAATGTACAAAAGGTGTTCGTAATAGAAGTAGGCGTACTTGTTGATCACTGCGTGGGTATCGACACTCGAGGGTTCACGTAGGCGAACAGGTACCGACGGGTGTTCCAAACACACCGGTTTCTTTCGCACGAAAGCTACGCTAAACTGCATACGAGAATACGTGTCACTGAAGTAAATAACGGGATACACCTTAGAATTTATCGTCGATGAATATTGAACATCTGGTAAAGATGCCAACCAATCTGAATTTAACAGTGCGAAGTTGAATCCACTAATGGGTGATATGTCAAAACAAACCAGATTGTACAAAGGAATGGTCTTAAATAAATGAGCCTCTTTATGGCGTAATTCAAACCATAAACTTGACTCTTCCACCAAACCACTCATGTATTTTACATTTACGGTTTCTTAATAATTGATTCAGGGGAGGGGGGATTAAAATGACTTTTATTCCGCGTAGTCAGAATGAGGACCATCCCGTTACTGTACCTTTAAGCGATTGAAGTCCATGGGGAAATAGGGAATTGAGGCTGAATTCTGTACTGTAGTATCTGTAAATGGGAAATGTAGCGTGCTATTGAAGCTTATCTACATGGAGCGATAGGAGTTGGGAGTCGGGTGGTAGGTCATTGTTAGTAGGTGCGCCACTTAGCTGAGATTACCAACAACTTGGCCCACGTGGAGGGGTTAGTAGAAGTGGTTAGTTATTGATACTAGGAGGAGCTGGATAGAGGAAGGAAGGTTGGCTTTTCAGTAGTCACAGCTATATGAACTGGGACATTAGTGTGAAAAGCTACAAATTTTCGGGAATCGAACCCGGGATGACTTGTGAGAAGCGACAACACTACCACCTTCACCACCGGTGGGGCTGAGGCTGAATTGAAACTCACTGTCTACAACACTGTAGAAATACTATGCGTACATTGTCCTCACAATATAATATTACATAATTACATCCTCCTCATTGATCAATATTGAATTTTCATCCATCAAATAATGAGTTCTTAAATTAACTATTTATACAACTGACTTTTACAGTTCACTTCTTCCGATTACTCCAAATGGATGGAAAAACACTGGTTCGTCCTTTAACCTTCCTTTACACACAACGGATAGATAACGCATCCCACTTCCTTTGTCAAGTTCCACAAAACAAAACAGAAACTAGGAAGAAGCATAAATACTGTCTCTNAAGAAGCATAAATACAAGTGACAGACAACAACTAGTAAGAGTGTGGAAATAAAAATTTTAATTAGAATTTTATTTTATTAAAGTAATGTAATGAAATAGTCTGTGTAGTAGTTTTATTCATTTTACGTAAATAGAAGCTTTTACACCCCGGTGTTCGTCAAGTAAGGTTAAGGAAAGGCTTAAATTGCTCAAATATTAGTAGTAGTACAGCAATATAGTTTTATAATCGAGCTTTATGATATGTAATACAATTATTAATATTATTTCAAATAAACATGCTGCAAACTATAGAATATTTAAGTAAATCTAAAAATTAGATGCTAAATTAAATTGGAGTTTAAGTAGCTTTAAAATCATGTTTTCTTTATAGTGATGTAAGATGTTAACACTTCCTTTGTAATAAAGGGGGAAAAATCGTTATTGATCAGCGTGATACAGGACTCGTAGATGGTATCTTACGAAGAAAAACATTAAGCGAAGGAAACCTTATCTTCTATACAAAAGCAAGCTCGTGAGAGCATTTCTCTGTCACCAACATACCTCATAATTCTAATAGTTCATTTGCATTCCCTTGAAAACACAACCAGTTGAGCATCATCCCCATTCGCACACAAGGGGTTGTAATATACGTGCAATGTTAAATCCTTATTGCTGCTATTCTCGTTTAATCCGCATTTAGCATTGGAGAACAATAGCACAGAAACCAGACGACCTTCGCGACTGCGTTTGCCGGGCTTCCATATAGAAAGAAAACTCACACATCGCAGTCTTTTTAAGAGGACTGCTTTCCTTGGGCGGAATTACAGGCAGTGGGACGCTCATTCACATAGCTCGCTCCGTCCTCGCTACTTCCAAGGATTTAGTAGTTCAGCCACCTCCTCGAGGGTTGCATCCATCGCGAAAGCTCGGGAAATGAGCATCGGGAGAAGAGACGAGGCGCTGCTACTTCGGTTGAATGAAATCATAAATCCAACTTCTGAGGTTATAACGAAGTAGGACACTTTCTGACGAATTCACGATTAATATAAGTGGGTTATTCTACAAAAATCGGGAAATTTGCGGCAAGGTGAGGTCCATGAACAAGCACTTCTCGTTTTCATCAGTTCCAACGCGTGAACACAAAACAACTGAGATTATTGAGCAATGAAGCAGGTTCAGGTTACATTGGTTTCGGCGGGAATCCACAGGGTTGCCACCACATCAACCGCTCCTGAAAGATCATCTTTACCTAGATAGGTGTGTATTTCAAAAATACCAAAGGAGTGAGACATGTAATGACAAAGTAGTAAGGAAACAGTACTAAATAAATTATCATCTGTGTCATGCGCATTGAATCTAATGATGTTAAATGACCTAATTCATTTGTACCAATATGTCGTACTTATTTATTAGAATATTGAAAATATCTAAACCTAACAGGATAGGGCATTTTGAACATTTATTACCCCACTTCTCAGAATAATACCAATATATTTTCTAGTCTCTCAATTGTCCACAAAACACATTTCTTATCTCAAAAACATTAGATGAAAAATAAGTTTGGAAAAGTTCATTCGTTTCGTCTAAACTAAAAGCAAATTGGAACAATAACACACACATAATTGAAAATTCCGCATGAAAATTCCACAGAAGTTTCACATTCCAATTTTTTTAAAATGCTCTTAAGTTTTTCAAATGAAATATTTTTGGGATTAATATTTTCGTGGTATAGGACAGAGTGAGAAACGTTCTCCCAAATTTTGAAACCTGCTGCTACAGGCTGGCAGTAATACCAAACGTGGTACACACTCTACATCGAAGCGTCCTAACATGTACGTCAAGCATCAAAATATCGAATTCGTTTTTACATTACTTTAACTGTACTATACGTTAGAAAGACAGCGAAAATAACACTGTATACGTTATTTAGGAAACTTTACAATACTTTTACTAAAACTTAATAACTTAAGTCAAAACTTCACATATCGCGAAAATGAAATGTGCGATATTATATGAAAATGCATTCATAACTCAAATATCTATATCGTGGACAGTTCACCAGGGTATCACTTTCAATGCGTCATTAGAAAATTCTGCACCGGTAGTAAAGCGGATATTCAGGACACATTAACATCCATTTCTATAGAACATTCATGAAAACGACGGAAAGCTTGGAATCTCAGAGATGCCTTTCTGTCAAGAAATATGATTTCCGTTTTTTATTTAGACTTATTTCTTAACACTTCTGCAGTAATGAAAAAAATTGACAAAAATCTTTGCAGGACAATCAACCATGTGTTGTGTCGAAAAATGTATTACATTTTAAAGAATGAAAATAAATTGATTAATTATGAACCACCAAAGACTGCCCTTTCAAAGAGGAGTGGGAGCATATTGTTTTTCTGTCCACCCCTTTAGGAGTTGGGGAAAATATTTAAGTGGCATAAATCTATAAAGTAGCTGGAAGATGAAATCATATATCGATAGACGTGATAAAAATGATAGTTTGAAGATGATTAGAATATAATTTACAATATAGTTTTATTTCACTATTCTATAGAGGTTACCATGATTCAAGTAAAAAGTATAAAATATTTTCTCTTCGTGTTTAAACGAAGGAGAAAAATGACTATTCATACCCCGTTTCGAAAAGTTTCACGCTGTTGAGAATGTATCCTACACCCAAGTTCACTCATACATGAACCAGACCGGGCGAGCCAGTTAGACACAAGTTATATTGTTACGGATGGCAAGGAAAGATTCACAACTTCAAACGGGTAATAACCCAAAATATGGACCTATCTCATTTTACAACTTCTACACGACAAAAACAAA
This sequence comes from Laupala kohalensis, assembly GCA_002313205.1. Classification (NCBI taxonomy): domain Eukaryota; kingdom Metazoa; phylum Arthropoda; class Insecta; order Orthoptera; family Trigonidiidae; genus Laupala; species Laupala kohalensis. The sequence continues at coordinate 1,027,170 of NNCF01126069.1, forward strand.
ATATGAAAAACTTCATGAAATGAAAATATTACAATGTTTGCTTTTTTATTGTTTACAAATTACAACAGAATAAAAATCTCAATGAACGCAATTTCCCTCGAAGCTTTATGCTGGTAAACGCGATGCAAAACCGACGATAAATTCCAACCAATGAACTATGCGCTTCAGGCGGTCACAGGCCATTAAACAAAAGTCGATGCACCACAAACAAGAATTAAATACAGATGTATAGCTTGAAGCGATTCCCGGCAGTCAGAGCGCTCGCCAGATGTTAACAATAACGACCATCATAGAACCGACAAATGGTGCTAACAGATGCCATCTATGATGTAAATAATGTCATATAAAAATAAAAGCCGTAACGAAAATGGGAGGAAATTAATAAAATGTTAAATCAATTTTATACACCGATAGAAGAGGTTTAGAAAACATAACATAACATTAAATCAAAATACAAAGGCAGAAACTAACAATCAAAGAACATTTATCACAAACAATATACTTTTTTTTTGTTATTTAGCGTGGTTCCATTATCTTAATCGCTACTATCTGAAATCTTACACAAAAATAACTACACAAAAATGTATTGTTCAATACTTGCTTATCTCAAAGTTATCAAACTTTCCATGAAAAGTAGGCACATCATAAAAGCAAGCAGCTCACCTGAAAAACAGAAAAAATAGTTTAATTTAGAAAGAAAGGAATACAGTTCGGTATGTTAAAGTAAAAAAATATATGTAAACTTCCACTACATTTCTACGGCGTCATCTATTTAATTAAAATATAATAATAAAGTATTTGTTTAGTGGCGAGACTCAGACCATAGGGTCTGCTCTAACGTCTGACCACATGAGAAAAAAATACAATTTATACAGAAGTAGAAAAATTAGAGAGTAACATTTACATATAAATCTAGTGATCTCTGAAAACAAAGAAAATAATTTTCACTGTTATTTATAGCATACCATCATTCGGATAGCCTCTGTTTTCGCACATTTTATAATGCTGGAGTACATACAGCAAAATGCAAATCAGATGTAAATTAAACTGTGAGAAACGTTGCGAACAAAAGTTAGCAAATTGTCCAACTTGAATTTTATTAGGAGCAATACCATATTTTGAGATATAACATCCCTATTAAGTATATTACGTTCCAAAATATATTTAGAATCATGATTCTGCAGAGTACAACAAAATTCATGATGCTGAAAAAACAACAACCTATAATTATATGATACATGAAAAAAAATACCGTCATATGTTAACTCAAATATTCCACATTAAAATATTTAGATAAACTGAGGGAAGTAAATAGAAAAAGAACTAAGGGCAAAAGCATTTCACGAAAACGTTCTCCTTGGCAACGCCAATGCTGTGATAATCGAACTGAGAACCTGTAATTGCTATGACGGTCAAAAGATAGCATTGCGTCGATCGATGTATACGCCCATGCTGACATGCACTATTTACAAAAACAGTGTCGGAAATCGATATTATAATATATTCTACTATTTCTTCAATAACTTGTCGTAACACCAAGTGATGTTTTTGTTATCAGGAGTGGTACATAATAATCTTTTTGGTATTATCCGTGGTTTTTGGAGTGCCTTTTTGGAAATCAAGGTGGCATTTCGAACATTCTTCATATTTTACTATTACAACGGTGTCAACGGTCAAACAAATTTTTTAAAGCGCCATTCGGTACAGCATCAAACATGTTATCTTTCATGATTTCTCCATAGTTTTTCATAATCAAGTATGGCTTTTTTTGCGATGTTTCTCATGTAAAAACATGTTTTTGGCACTTACCACGTTTTCCATATACATGCCTCAAGGCTCATTTACACTTGTACAAAAATACATTGATTTGAAGAAACCACGACCAAGCTACAAAATGTGATAAAATAAAATAGTTGGTCATCTCAAAACATACTGACGAAAGAAAGAGAAAACAATCGAAACTAATACTTAAAATGGCTTTGATATTAAGAAAGTTTAAGCTAAATTTTAAGTAAGAAACGTAACTTAAAATGAGTATCCCTTCTCCAACAATATAGGGTGTAATCAGTGCTCCTGCACGGAGACGGGTGGGAGATGAATGATACCCATATCAATTGCTGCTGTGTGGGACAGCAGCGAGTTAGTATCCAGCACGGAAGAGATCCAGTGGGTGAACATGAGTCCACCGGGAGAGCGCCACTGAAGTCAAGGGCCGGAGGTGGAGACTACGCACCTAATGACCAGCTGGCGACTCGCTTAAGTGGCGTAGACGACGCTTGCGGGAACAACGCGTACAGACGTAAGTGGAAGAGAGACTCATTCGGAAGATCCGAAACTGGCTGGGCTTTACCGGGATAGGATTCTGCGAATGCTGGGATGTTTCCTTACATTCGGGCAGAGTAATTCTGAAATATTCTTAAGTTCAATGAAATTTTCTTTCTTCTATGTTGTTCAATAACACAAGAAAATATTTTATCGACGAAATGAAGGCGATGAACAATAAAAAAATAATATTTTGTAAACTAAAGTATAAATTTTTGAGAATGAAACTTTTTCTCCGCACTGTTGAAAATAACACTACCTTGAGAACAATGATACAGATTAGAGATCACCACAATCACTGAATTCAGAATGGTCACTAATGGCTGGGTAAACCAAATAATGACGTCAAAACAGTAGGAGGCGCTACCGCTTTCCCCCAGTTTTATATCTAATACATGAACAGCTTATGTACTTCTGGAACTCAGAGGAGACATAACTGAGACAAAATTTATTTGTCAATTAGGGTTAAAAGTCATGACATACGGAATCGAACCACAATTCGGAGAATCTTTTGAAAGTTGCCTTAGATAAATCAAACAACGGGGTTTTAGTTTGAATTTTAATCCTTATGTCATCACAAGTTAGTCTTCAAAAATCTAAGATTTTCGAAACACATTTCAGCATGATTCTGAAATTCTATCAAAAAATGTTTTTAACGCACTTTGAAAACTAGTAAGTCTAATTAAACATGCTTTGTGTCTTTCTTTTCTCACTCAAGAAACAAAAAACAATTAAAAATCTCAAAGATGTACCTAAAAATAGCTACTGATGAATTAATTGTTGCAACATAAACAGTTCTGTTTTATTCCTTTGTAAGATCAGTTTTACATTCTTTTGTATTATATTCCTTTGTAAGATCAGTTTTCAACATTTATATTCATTATCATTATAATGTCGTTTTCTTGTTGAAGAGAACAGAAGAATAACAAATTTCTATGATAAGATATTCCGAATTGTACATCGAATAACTTGTGTTTCGTGCACGTTTCATCAGAATGAGTAAGAATATTCAAAGAACATATTCCACGAAAAAGCTAATACAAAAAGAGAAAATGTAATAGGATCTTCTTTTATACCACACCGTCACTTGGTGCTACAAGAATTTTTTCTCTCTTCTAAGCAAGAAAAAAAAAGTATCTCAACCACGACAATTCATCGAAAGCACAAAAGAATAACGGAAGAGCATTTACATAGTATTTAGCGAGTAACAAAGAAAATCGTTGAAAATATTTTATTCCTTGCGCGGCTTTCATTTTCTTTCCACTTTGCTTTTCGAAATGACAGTTACCATCCCAGTCTCTTTCCGAGAACAAAATATTCATTTTCCCAACGACTTTTAATAATAATAATAATAATAAAATTATTGTCAAAAAAACAGTACAAACTGCGTATGACCTCGTGGAGGACAATAAACTAATTTACTCTCCGGAAGCAAGCAAGGGACCATCCCATCAATTCCGATCAAGGGCCCTAAGGCAGAGGCGGATTCAATTTTTTTTTGCATAAGTTCCTAGATAAGATAAAAAGTTAGCTGCGAGTTATAATACATATATAATGTCAATATGTTTGTAATCTAACGCAAATATGTTTGTAAATTTACATGTACAAGTTATTATCGAACTATAGATTATTCTGAGTATAGTGTTTAAAAATCATAAGAGTTGAAAAAACACTAAATTCACGATTTATTGTTACAATAAACACGCCCCTAGACAAAGCCTAGAGAACCTGTATAGGAAATCCGCCTCTACCCTAATCTTGCTTCTGTTTACATACCAAGGAGATTAATTCAGAAGATCGCAAGACACGTATCTCACATTGCTTCATCCCGTAGTTAAGATCTATCCTCAAACTGTTACTTAAATGAGTTCGCTCTAACACATAATTTGCAATATATGACTTGCTGAACAAAGTCGACATGAATATCACCTTGGGATTTTTAAATAATTTTTACAATTGACAATTTTCATTAGACATAAATATTTTTTTTGTCAAAAAGCAGAACAAACTGCGTATGACTACGTTGAGGACAATAAACTAATTTCACACATTGTTTTTCGTACTAATAATACAAATTTGTTTCTCACATTTGTATTACACACATAATGATGACAACAAATGTCAGTTGAAATGCGTTAAGAAAAGATAATTTCACAAATAGTCAACATAAGTAATTCAATTATACAAATAATTTAAATGCCATGAGACAAACAAGGAGAGCGCTCACTACCCAATCTACTGCTGGACTCACTCATACATTTTGTGATACATATTATTTAAGAAACTTGAAATTCACACCCGACAGAGGAAAATCAAAACGGCGGTGTTAATGCCCAAAACGAAGTCCGGGATTCTCTAATGCATTCCCCGTGTTCTTTCAAGCCTAGCAGAATCTCAGATTAGAACGAGAAAGTATCAAGTCTTTCTACTACAACCTCGTTAATAAAACGAGAATGTTGCTGCAGTGAGGTGAATGCCAGGTTCTATTACCAAGGTCGGACGATCGACAATGATGGCATAAAAGAAGTAGAAAGGTAGAGAGAAATATTATTAAGGACATGAATAACGCCAACCAACTTCCTCTATGTTTTTTTGAGCTTCTAGCTAGAGTTTCCTCTTAAGAGCAGAAAAATAACTTATCTAAGTTCATCACAGCAAACCAACACTATTTCCAACCTATCATCCTAAATAGTTTTTCTGGCGGGCGGTGTAACTCGTTCAGTCGCCACATGATGACAACATTAAATAAGTCAATATTCGATGTCCTTATAAACCACATAAATTTGAGATAATATCCTTTGTTTGCTATTTATTAACGCAATAGCATCTAAAGATTATAAACATGAATATTAAAAAGAATAAATTAATTTCGTATAACACAAATTCCTCACTTTCATATGATTAGTTAAAACCAATTTTAGAACACAATGTTTCGACTTAAACAGTCCCCTTCAGGTGAATTAAACTTTACGTCCACAAAAATACACATGTCCATGTCAAAAACATTTTTAAAAAACATCACACCTCTCATATAGCGGAAATGGTACATATAAAATTGAACGATGATAGTATTAATTTTACAGTAAGATACAGATACTTTTTCTGACATCTTTCTTCCATTACTTTTTTAGAAATAATTTATAAATGTTGCCATCACTCCCTCAAAATCCGTTGATATCTCCTTTCAACAGTCTTTAAAGTTTCAGTTATGACTTATTTTCTCATAAAGACGCATCTGTGAATACTATGATTCTAATGATATATTGCAATACGATAACAGTTGACATAAGTGTTTTTAAGAGATGTGTGATATTTTAAAAGCTTCTGATAAGGAATTTTTTTTTGGTGAATGTTTACGTTTCAGTCAGCTGAAGAGCACTGTTATCACAGTCGAAACGTTGGGTTTTAAACTGTGTTAACTAAGAGTCTGAAAGTGATAAATTCGTTTTGTTAAATATTAAGAGTCTTGCACGAATTTCCTTCGTCTTTCACACAGAATCCTAACTTGGACCACATGATCGTTCTTTGTTTAATACTAAATAACTGCAAATTAAAATACTTCAAAACAATTCATAATCATTGGATATATTCAAATTATAATCTAACATAAAAGAATGAAAGTATTAGAACTAATACTTGTATTAAGAGGCAGATATTATAAGAGTCAGGCAGGTCATTATTCACACCATTTTTGACTTTGCCGAATTTCTTATCGTGGTTTCTTCTAATGATTTTAGAAGACATTTATATTTTCCCCGCATTTTTTTTTTGTGATTCAAAAAAATTCCTGAAGTCGGTCGCGACCCAGTATTCTTCTCGAATCGACATCTTTCTATATTCTATTATCTCAATGCATTAAACATTAGCCAAAGTAATTCTTGAGATTACAACATGACCTTTAGTAGCTAAATTGAATTGTTTTGTAAATTTAATGCCTGACCTTGTGCAACCTGGTAGGATTCGCCAAACTTTGTCGGGGAAGTGAAAAAGCGTCATATCTGAGACCTCATTGATCCATGCACAGAGGATCAGCCACAGTTTTGGTGTTTAACTTGGGTAGTACTAACTTAATTAGTATTAACTTAATTAGCACATTTGTTGTATGGCTCACCCTCAGTGCTGCTGAAAAATAGCTACTTTTGTATCTAACGAAACAAAAAAAAGTCCTTTTGGTGACCCTGTATTTCAGTGCACTGAGGGTCAATGTGGAACTTGATAATTGCATTTGATAGTATGAGGCCTGTCTTTCAAGAGACAATTGACAGAACTTTGGCTAATGGCCATGCGAGCACATAGGGCTTACTTCAAGACATTGCGGCAATAAAAAATATGGTAACAAAGCATACATTTAGCTGTATATTAGACCTGCAACCCATTCACCATATGTCATGTTTTTTTTTAAATTTTATGTGTGACAAATCAGTAGGCAACGATTTTTTTACAATGTCATAATTTTACTTGTAACATAAGCAATAAAAAATAACATTGTAATTCTTAGCAATCATATTCAGAGAAACAAATTTCCATGCAATAATGTACACCCCAAAATTGAAAAAAGAAAAAAAAAAGAGTCAAAAACAATTTTCATCATTTTAGTAAAACATTTTTTATAGAACACATTAAAAAATATTGTTACAAATACTATTTTATGTTTTTACCGTAATGATAAAAATTGTTATTTACTCTTTTTTCAACTATAATGCTCCGGAGCGACGTACAAATGATTGGGAAATCCTCTGGCGGATGCCACGGAACACAACAGATTTATGAAGACGGAGGACCAGAAGGGATGCCCGTCTACTGACACTATCTCACGGCGGGCTGAGGAAGCTCAATGCAAATGCGTGCAAATTTGGGGAAATAGAAGATGCAGGAATTGGGCGCTGCCTAGTGAAAGGTGTCCCGCAGAACAAAGGCATGCCACCGTAGCCTGCACTTTTGGGGGTGAGAGGGTGCCAAACTTAGCCTCGCTGACAGGTGCTTAGCAGCAGGTACCCTCACTTAGGGCAAGCGTAATTGCCAACCGGGTTGAATTATGTGTGCCGAAACAATAATGTATGGTGCAAAACATAAAATACTTATTATAACAACCAATACTGAGTAGTTCTACACAAGTTAAACCCCAAAACTGTGGCTGATCCTCAGTGCATGGGTCCATGAGGTCTCAGATATGACGCTTTTTCACTTTCCGCAACAAAGTTTGGCGAATCCTGCCAGGTTGCACAAAGTCAGTCATGAAATTTACAAAACAATTCAATTTAGCTACTAAAGGTCATGTTGTAATCACAAGAATTACTGAACATTGGCTAATGTTCAATGCATTGAGATAATAGAACATAGAAAGATGTCGATTCGAGAAAAATACTGGGTCACGACCCGCTTTAGGAATTTTTGTTGGTCACAAAAAAGAGAGAGAGAGAGAGAAATACAGGTGTCTTCTAAAATCATTAGAAGGAACCACCATAAAAATTTCAGCCAATAAAAAAAAAAGTGTGTATAATGACACCCATTTCGGCCTCATTCTTATAAAATCTACCTCTTAATATGGACGTGAGATAACTAAAGAAGATTAAAGTTGAGAAGCTGAAGAGATTTGAATTTTTTCTATGTGAATTTCATATTATTCAGGCACTGTGTATCTACCAAATATAAATATTTTCTCTATCTACCAAATTTAAATAAAACGTTTCATAGCAATTTAACGTTTAGCAATAACGTAGAGCATTCATAACAATTTGCGTTAAATTACAAACATATTGAAAGTCTATTAGTATTATAACTCGTAGCCAATTTTTCATCTTATCTACGAATTTTTGCTGAAAATTTTTAATCCGCCTCTGCCTTAGGGCCCTTGATCGGAATTGATGGGATGGTCCTTTGCTTGTTTCCGGAGAGTAAATTAGTTTGTCCTCCGCGTGGTCATACGCAATTGGTACTGCGTTTTTGACAATAAAATTTATTATTTATTATAACAAAAGTTCCTGTTTCATTGATATGGTAAATCTGTGAATAAAACAGAGCGTACATCTCTATACACGGATGAGCCAATCCATACATTTTAGAAGTCAGGAAAATACATATAGCAAAATGAAAAGAACCCAAAGGAAAAATAAAACAAAGGAGCGCTCGTCTCTCACCTTCACAGTAAGAATCTCCTTTCAATCAATGTTTTAATGCAGTTCCTAGCTAGACTGTTCTAGACGCCGATTCTTATTCAGATTAGTCTACCTAGCTCTTTCGTGAGTCCGGTTGAATCGTCTGGTGTTATTCGAGGGTATTTGATTACTTGCCGATTCGCTAAATATAACCCAAGGATCTACAGAGCAATTCGCAAAGCAATTGTATGGAGTATAAAATTATCATCCTAATTTTCTCATTCTATACCCAACATATGGATGAAGCATTACATTAGTTTAAGAGTTTTCATTTTACTTCAACAAAAATTTTCATTTCAAATTGGTGTATTTTCTTCTTTCATATTCAGCAAGACGAGATCTCTCAGCGATTCAAAGATCACTGGTATATCAGAACGAAGAACGTTATAAGATTACATACCGGTATTTTAATCATCACTTTCAACTTCACTATTTTACATTGCATTTTTGTAAACACGTTTTACGAACCAATGGGAAACAATTAATTAAACGAAGATAAATATACAAAACAAGCAAAAAATACTACGACACATTGATTCTAGAGTAGAAAAATATATTTTCGATAAAGTATACTAGCTTGATTTTTTTTAAACGAGACTTGACTTTCAAACATACGGAAACATAGACGATAGCAAAACTAGATTAATGTTTCTAAATATGACCTAATAAAAATATTTATAGACGTGACATCTTAATTAATAGATATCAACTCATGTTCCATCCTTTTCAATTATTTTACAGAAAGTGTACGTCATTCAAAAATTTCTTATACATTGCGTGTAAATCAGACCACGAGTGTGTTTCGAGAAGACTCCAGTACGAGAACCACAGGTAAGAGGCGGACGGAGCGCCCACTCGCTCAAGGGAAGTTGAGAAAGTAAATGCGGTGCTTTGGGCAATGCTCGTCTGATGCAAACTTACAGTGAAGGTCGACATGACTCCTGGCACTGACTTCTCACAGGTTTCGGTATTAGGTAATCGAAAGAAGGTGCCTGTAAAATTCAAACCGGGCGACTGGAGTAGCAAATATCAGAAGTAGGAATACGAGAGAGGAGAATCATATAATTGGAACATTTGTGGAATGGAGTATATAAAACGATCCTTATTTACAGAAAGATGAACCCTATGACTTCATCCAAATTCTAAAAAACGTAACAATGATTTTTTCGAAACGAAACAATTTTTCATACGCAAATAAAATACACATTACCCAATGTTGAAATTGTTGTCACATGTTTAAAAATTATTTAAAAAACCGTGTATAGCACACCCAAAAAATTCAAACCGCAAACCCGAAGACGATTTTAGGGTATCGAGACACTGTTTCTTAGGTATTTTAAGAACAAATACAATAAAAATTCATCATGTACAAAAGTTTAATAAAAAGTGTTTCATTTTTTACTCATCAGCAAATATTTACATAAAAAACTATCAAATATAAACAAATATATGTATATAACGAACCTTCACACGTAGGTACGTGTGAAACCGGTAATAAAGTCCACACAGCGTAGTGTGCCGCCTGGTTCACTTATCTCCTGTATGGGGATGTGTCTCACGTCTGCCGGGGTTTAGGTCTGGGTGGAAATGGTGTACAGTAGTGGTAGACGAACCGGTAGTGTAGCGGTTAACACCCTTGCGATCAAAGCAAGAGACCCGGGTTCGAGCCCCGGCTGATCGCCATTTTCACTTGACCGAAAGTTATCAAATATAAACAAAGTTGATACGTAGAAGGGGGAGAGAGCCACGCCAAAACCTCGCACAGGTCGCACTTAGGGCTAGGATAGGTCCGAAAATACAAGTCCAAACATGTGATTTATTAAAATATTGTAAACGATATCTTTTCCATTAATCTACGAAAATATTTTACACTTCTATAACAGAAAATAAAAATATATTTTATGGAAACTAATACTTTGGTCTAACCGTCATTTAATAACTAATAGTTAAAATTCGTCCAATTTAGTTATCCATGTTATACTTGTTGAAACATCCAATATATTTTCCCGTAACTTTGCACAACACAAGTAGCAAACATTGAGATAGAAGAACGAAAACAAATGGGATCCATTTAGCGATGAAATATATAGAACATCCTATCTCATTTCTTTTGGTAGTTTAAAAATGGATTTCGTCTTTTTACGAACGGATGTAGGTAATAAATATTTGCTTTGAGTTCGGTACAGTAATGCGTTCCGTGTTATATTTCTCTCTCCCGCAGTCGCGTTGTTGCGCTGTTTCAATGCTTCGTCGCGTCCATTCACAATCGGCGCTCTCTATTTTGTTCACTGTTCCAACCTTTTCCGGAAGGGCGACTCGCGAGTACTGAATAGGGTAGCCGTAGCAAATGGAAGAGAAGTTGCACAAAAAATATAAACAACAGATGTTTCAAAAAGTAACGGGCGGTGAGTGGGTTGAAAAAGACCCGCGAGACGCATTGAACTACAGAGACTGGTAGTGCAGACTGAAATGATCTGAACCATATGCTCAATTTTACACTTCTATTTGATTTATCAGCGACACAAAATTGAAACAATCAAGATAATTTCGAAAATTCGTTGTCTCTTTATAAATTCAATTAAATGCACAAGTCGCGACTGCTTTTAACCACTTAGTCCTTACTCTATCAATACCCCACTGCCGTGCAATAGGATCTTGGTTAGGAAAATGTAAAAAAGGAACATTTAAAAACTAACAAGAAACAGAAACCACCATGCATAAATCTGAATAATACTCGCAAACATTTTCATCTTAATCGACGACCACATGTCAAATGACCAACAGACGGAATTGATCAGAAATATACTTTCTGTTGAAATAATACAAGGCAATTTTTCTTGCATTTATTTATAAATGAGATCTCCGACAAGCTCCTGAAAAAAATCCTCTTATAATTATCGAACGGAATTAACAAAACTCCAGAAACATATAACAATACATCAGTGACAAACTCTTAGTTATACATAGTGGTAGTGTATATACTTTGTTATATATAGTGGTAGAATCCAAAGATTCAAACTACGATGTCATAATCCTCAATGCGTCTAACCCATAAACCAAATTGCCAAAGTGACAATAAAAATAAATACAACTACAAAATGAGACCAGATGTACGGGTTAACAAATTCAGAAAATCGGAACACCTCACGGAAGCAGAGAGGTAGAGAGGTATATAAGCGAATTAGTTCCAATCAATAGAAAAAATAATTAAATAAAACAATAAGCAGAATCTCCATTAACTGTGATAACTGTTAGTTGTCGAAAAAGAAATCCGGACGCCATGATCGCATCCCGGACGAACGAGATACTGCCCAGAGTAGCACACGATGGCACACAGAACTACATTAAGATTTCGACAGACATAACAGGATTCCAAAAAACGACAGAAGTTAGCGAGCAAGAACTGCCTCCGTATCTACCAAATAAAGGTTGAGGGAATCTATAAATCTAAAATCGAAATTCTCATTAAAATACAACCTGAATTAAAAATAGATAGAGTAACAATCCAAGAAACGCATGTTCTCCACTCAATAGACTGTTAATTCCAGGATTTGAACTAGGCGCATACAAAACCCATGATAAATTTGGCCTCACAACTTACGTTCACCCACGCCTTGCAAATCAAACTGTCGTGGTAGATGAAGATGAGTTTAGAATCTCTATAAGGAAACTATTTAAATATAGTGAATGTTTACAAACCACCTAACAGCAATTGGAATGTCCCTATCCTAAACCAGCACTCTCATCCTCTAGTCTACGCAAGCGATTTCAACTCACACCATTTCGAATGAAGTTATCCGACGCAGGATAGAAATGGGGAAGCCCTATTTAACTGGACGCGTCTGACTACTACGCATCTAGTTTATGTTGCAAAACAACGTGCAAGCTTTCACTCAGCCACGTGGAAAAGTGTAACATGTGCTTCGTATCTACGGATGTTAGTGGGAAATTACTAGCAGCGTCGCAGGAAATTACTGGTAAATTTCCTCGTAATCAACACCGACCTGTGACAGAAATAGGTACATCTTTCCCTATCATTGAAACCAGGCCCAGATTGCCCGTTGGAATCTTCGTAAAGCCAAATGGGACATAATCCAACACTATCTTGAAGCACATAGATCTAGGAGTCCTGCAAAAACGAAAAAAATTGAGACTTGAGCGCCTATTAAGATCGGCAGCTGTTGAAGGGGCTTCCGAAAAACGTAAATCCCATGCTGGACCGAGGAATGCAGTACACTGTGGCAGGAATATGAAGAATCTGGGTGTTCTGAAACAGCTGAAAGACTGATTTATTCCCTTGATGACGAAAGTGAAAATCGGTGGATGGACAAGGGCAAAAATGAACTTCCACCATTCGTAAAAGCTGGTCTCTGCAGAGGAAGCTTGGAGCGACAAACCCACCGCAAAAGACTACAATTATCCGCCCAGATCACACTGCTAATGACCTTTATAAAACATCAAATATATTGGTAAGATCTCTGCAGAAGGAGATAAGTATTACATACAAAGAGAAGTTAAGAAATTGCATCAAAACTTCTGAATTTATAAGAGAAGTAACAGATGCAGAAATCAATACAGCTCTGAAATACAAAAAATCTGGGAAATCTCCTGGGTCTGACGGCATTGCACCTGAGTTTTTGTTGAATTTGGGATACAAGTGGTTTTCCTGACTGAAGCTTCTCTTCTCAGATGTCCTGAAGAAAAGAAAAATTCCCAAGGAATGGAATCAATCGAAGATTACTGCAGTCCTCAAACCTGAAAAAAACCCGACTCCCCACATGGTTTTACACCTTTCTCACTTCTTTGTACCACACATAAACTTTTTGAGAGGGTTCTTCTGAATCGCATTCAGTCTAAGATCGAAGAAGCACTTCCAAAATAACAAGCAGGTTTTCGGACTGGAAGAAGCTGTGACGAACCAGTTCTGACTCTTACCACCTAAATAGAAGCAGGATATGAGAGAAAGATGTAAACAGGCGCTCCGTTCTTAGATTCGAACTCCTCTTATGACACTGAAAGCGAGGCAAATTATTGAAGGCTGCTCGAGTCTTCCAATGCAAAGCTTTCCTCCACCTGCTCGACGACATTCTGTCTAATAGAAGATACATAGTAATGCTGAATGGTGAGGAAAGCCGTGCAAGAACTCTTCAAAACGGCCTGCCCCCAAGGTTCGGTGCTTGCTCCGGTACTTTTCAACCTGTATACTTCAGATATCCCCGATATTGCTTCGCGAAAGTTCATCTACGCCGATTACATTACCCTTGCTACTCAAGACAAATCATTACTAACTCTGGGAAGAACCCTGAATGAAGACCTTGAGACACTCTATAAGTACAGATTTTTCATACTGGCATCTTAAACTCAATCGTCAAAAAGTCATATCATCCGTGTTCCATATAAATAAACGTGCTGCTGGTACGTCACTTAGATTAAACATAGGCGGACAAAGAATCTCCTGCTCTAAAACTCCAAAATATTTGGGAATAAGTTAGACAGATCGCTCACATTTAAATATCACTTAAGTGGCATCCGGGACAAACTACGTACAACAACATTATATTATCAAAACTAGCCTTAACCTCTTGGGGGTGTGAAGCAAATACGCTGCGAATAAGTGCTCTTCATCTCTTGTACAGCACCGCAGAGTACTGTTGCCCAGTGTAGCTTCATAGCGTGCACACTCAAAAAATCGATACTCATCTCAACATCTTGATGCGTAAGATCACAGGTCTCATGAAACTTTCACCATAACCATTGCTTCCTGTACTATCACATATTGCTCCTCCCGACCTAAAGCGACAAGAACTCGCACGAAAATTAAGGAGGCGCATTTTTGAAAATCCTCTTCTCCCTATCCACGAAGATCTGAACGACATACCCCAAAAAAGGTTGAATTCTAGAAAACCACCGTGGATGAGAGGGAAAGCAAAATTCAATGTCAAAGAAGAGTGGAGAACAACGTGGAAAAGTGCCTCCATGATTAATGGAAATTTTATCCTCAACCCTAACATAAAACAGTTTAGAACTGCCACGAAAAACTTAGGAGACTCAACAGGCTTAGGACTGACCACGGAAGGCCAAAAGAGACCATGCACAAGTGGGGTTTGATCACAGATCCATTTTGCGAGTGTGGAGCTGTGCAAACGACACATCACATCGTGGAAGAATGCCAAGTTAACCGATACGATGGCAGTGTTGTGGACTTTTTCACAAGTGTTAACAAGACGCTGACTTGGATCAGTGAACTAATTATCAACATCTAACGTCTCTGTTGTCCCCGTGGGTTCATATACTTTATTGTACTTGTGTGTTGTTTTCTAAATTTGTACTTATTATTTGTATATTTTTATTGTATACGTTTTGTGTATTATCTGTACAAATGTTTGGGTTAAATGTATCTCGTCAACTCACGAAATATATATGCGGTCGCCGTTGATCTGAAACACATAAACAGCTAATCCACCCACAAAATAGCAAATTCTCATTCTAAACGTGCAATATTACCCTATACAACGGTAAATTTAACTGTAAACAAGTATGGGAAAATTCTGCCGCTGATTTTCAAAGTTCAGAGTTCATACTTCAGTCAAAAGACAAAAAATGTCGGATGCAAACATACATAAACTATAATGTTTTTACAAAACAGAGACATTGTACCGTGCTTAAATAATTTTTATGCAAAGAAACTTATATCCACTCCGCTCATAAAAATAATGGTGATATTTGGACGTCAGTTGCAGAGTGTTAGAAGAAATTATATGAAACTATAGCTAAGTCGGAGGTAACGTGAATGTCAAACGCTTTTAACATAGTAAGTCTCAAAGACATTGCGTAAAATGCAAGTCAAGAGCGATGAATATGTACTATCACATGGAAGAGTCTTGTGAAACAGAAGATTCGTACGGAAACGTGTTCTTTGGAAAACAGGGTGAATGGACGGCTCTGACATAAAACGTATTCAACTGGCAGATCACTTTACGATGACGTCTGTCAACACTCATCTCGCCTTCAAAGATTTGCGCTGACAAGTCAGTTCGGAAACAGATGATGAAATTCGGTAAGAATACCCGGTGAAAATACAGCGTAAATGTTGTGAAGTGAGAAATTTATTTACAGTGAATAGAAGATTCTGGACTTCTTTAGGTCATAATAACATAAACATGTGAACATCACATTCTGTTTCAAGAACTTCAATTGTTTTTTACTTCGTTGCCAAACGCAAACATGACTTCAGTTTCCAAAGATACTCGTCTTTATATATGAAAAAAGGTAAATAAATTATCAAAAAAAATCGTACATATTGAGTACATAAATATAGCGTCCACTTAATATCCCAACTCGGATTCTTCTCCCTAGATTGCAGAGGTTTTAACATTGTCATCTTTACAACAGTCGTACACCATCTTCAATTGGCCGAAATTAATACAAGACACACTGTTTCTCAGTAATAGGACAAGATGTGCTTTCGATTCTTATCTGAAAGGATTTGAGATTTTAAATTCCGAAGTTGACATAACTTTGAAACATTTCATTGTTATTCAGTAAATTACAGGCGTAATAGTCTTCTTTCCAATTTCAAAATAATCAAACCGGCTCTTCACAAAAGAACTCATCCCAGAAGCAAGAGCAAAGGAAGGAAGAAAAAAAGAAAAGTTGAAAAGCAAGAATATAAAAGAGCTTCAACATGTTGATTAAACAGGACATTAATAAAAGGCTTCCTCCCAGAATGATTTCTTCAAAGGGAAAAATACTTTTATTTCTCATAAAGAACGGAAACACAAATACAGCTTAAAATGTATATTTTGTATAATAACTTTCCAAATGACAATTTCTTTTCTTTTTTTCGTTAAAATGAAACAGAAAGAATACTTTTTATCCTCACTTCCTTAAAACTCTTAAAAGGATATATCGATGGAAGAAATATAAGTACTGAGTCAAATTCGAAGAGCAAAAACTTCAACGGTTTCAACAGAAATTAATGAGCGTACACAAAAGTACCTTACGCATAATTAATACGGTGACAAATACATCTCACTAAAGTTTAAACATTGATGATACATTTAACGATATTCTATCTGGAGCCTGAAGGTTTTCATAGCTGTTTCTTACATGGCCTAAAACAGAGAGAGAGAGAGAAAAAGAGACATCTTATTGAGGAAATACATTCCCTGTCGAGTAAATAGAGTGTTATATTAGGAAGAAAACGAGATGCAAGCATGTAAATGAGAAGCTTCTACTCGACTAATATAGATCAACCGGAAGACTCCCCCGCACAGCGATGCGACGTTAGCATACACACAACAGACCGCCAGTGCTAATACATACGAACAGGGCTTTCGTATCATGCCTCCGGGGACATAGATTTCCTGACTGAGAACTGCGCGGGCTTTCATGTGCTAGTCATAACACACTCCAAACGCTTTGAAAACAATACATGTTGCACGATGAGTAGTATTATAAGAGGAGAATGCAAGTGTTACAGATGTAATACGTTTCTTTCAGATGGAAATGCTGAATTCATTTCATAACATTATTTGCAAATAGACTTCTAAAGAAAAAAAAGTTTAAAAAACCAAAGAAATATTCGTAGGATAGTACTGAAAATGGATATTCAGAGCTACCATGAAAGATAAAACACGTTACAAAATACAATAAACACGACAACATACGAAAATAATTCGAATAATTAAAGGTATAAACTACGAAAAATATCTGCATGATTTAACTCTAAATCATTTATTTTCATTAAAAATCAATACAAAGAGCACTATCAAAAATACACAACGCGAAAACATAATATTAAGAAACCTGTGTATTTACATAGCAAATCAAATTTTATGCTAAGGCGAACATACCTACATCAAATTCACAAATCAAATAGAACTTGTCATATGCAATAATTATATTATTTTCTGACCCAATCCCCAAAATGTTGAGTACTACTTCAGTGGAGATCAAACACTTCCACATTTCATTTTCAGAGGGTAGTTCAACTAACAGCAGCAACATTTCATACATCGTTTATACGACAAAATTCCGACTTAAAATTTTGTTTCTGAGACTCTATTCAAAATACAATAATCGAACAAAAAACCTTCCTGTTCTTCAGACAGGAAACACAAAATGAGTGTGAATTCAAGACAAAAAGTAATGATTTTCCATAGATTTGGCAAGAAAATCTTTCACGAGCGATCTTATATAATTTCGTTCCTGCATATTTAGAAATGTATGAAGAGGAATAAGTTATATCGCCTTAATAAATAAATAAATAACCTAATATAAAAAATAACCATTAATGTAGAATTTAAGACGAAGCGAGGTAGGTCGTACAGCTTCCATCAAACGATAGAGGTTTGTTTTGAAGTCTTGAACGTGCACTTACTCATCTTCTAATAACGATATCAATATACTATGCCAGGACCTCAAGTGTAAGTAACAGTGCTTGACAGAGAAAATAGGATTGTCACACGATACATGAACCTCACATCTATTTTCCATATTAAGAGTTGTTCACCGCGAAAAAAAGTGAGAAATCTGAGACATTAGTAAAAGTCGAGGATGAAATTAGTCGCCACCAGCCGTCTTCAAAATGTTTTACTCATAGAGAATCCATAATGACATCCCTACAGATGAAAGAAAACGGACATCAAGCTTTAAAAACGATTTTCCACATTAGTCACCGTAACGCTTTTACGCATTCGCACACACTTAAAATCCAACTCAGTGATCACAAGGTTTGCAAATTTGGCAAGCAATTATTGTGTACCTCCACTCACACCTCGAAAATTCACCCACGTACCCGTCCCGTTGCATCCCGTCAACGCCCACCGTTCGTGCAATTATCGCTGGAGACAATCTGCACTGCCATCTGGAGATCTCGACGTCTCGTGAAACGACTGCGCAGAAAGTCGTAAACACATTTATGAACCTCTTCTGAAGAACACCGCAAAGTTAGTTACACTCGCTTTCGGATTCCCGGCGCGGTCGCCTGGCGCTCGCTCTTTGTTTATCTCGCGTTTCCAAGTGCCGCCGCTGCACGGAGCTCGGAGCGCGAATACCAAACCGCGAAACACGAGTTCCGAATCGGAATAACGTTACACTGAATGTACTACACTGGAATGATTTGTTCACACGAAACGGAAATTATAACTCCAACAAAAGGGAAGCGAAATGTTTTGGTCTATCGAATTTGAATACTATCATTCAAAATCTCATACAGGGAAATTTGTAGTAGGAAAAAGAAATAATTCGTTTAATTGTGAACATCGTACCGTTAAAATTCATATTAGTTCATGATCACTTGCCGTCTCTTGAGAAAAAAATACTCAAAATAAGCTAACAATCATTGGAAATAATCCAATATTTATGGTTCAGGTTTTTTTAAATTTAACATCAATTCAGGGTTTCAAAATTAAGTCAATAAATTAAACATGTCTGATCTGAAGACGATGAGAAAAATTGAGTTACTCGAATTATTTATTATTTTGATTGAAGAAAACGGAGTTAATGAGGTATCTTGATATTGGAAATATATTTAGAATAGTGGAGAACATGAAACATGATTTTACTTTCATTTCATCATATAGAAAAAATTACAATATACCCATTTACTCGTTATTTGTTACTGTCTTTGTCCCATAATCCTCGGGCACACATTTACCCGTATTCATATAAGATATATATTTTACAAATCCAAAACTGTTAACGTTTAAACAATTATTTGGACGTTTAATTTTATTACACAAATATATTTTTAAATATCTTAAAGTATACAAACACTATATTTACCAATATGTTTTAAAAATCAAACAACAATTTATATCTGAAGATATTAACGAGTATCGAGTGTAAGTTAACAAATAAATATATATCGGCGGTTCCCAAAGTGTTTTAATAATAAATATCAACATTTCAAATTTATTACAATTTCATTTTAATTATAAAGGCAAAAACACTACCTTTCACATCAAAAAGATTTTAATACTCAGCTAACGAGAATCACATTATTAAATTTTCTCTAAACCCTTAAATACGTAAAACAGAAATACTAATTTAATCACCTCATTTGTATTACACACAACAAATCGATTAATTGAAAAATTTATGGATGTCTGACTTTTCAATTACTATTTTGTGGAAATATTATAAACACACATGAATGGTCTAAAACCTTCCTAAAATTGAATCGGTCAAAATCATTTATAAAGCAATTATCTCATTTTACGATAATTTAGCGTGAATTTATCAGCTAACGATTTGAACACTAACCAACGTGTGAAGTTAGTAATGAGTGCAGAGATTTCATGTAACCGGTTGGAAAACTTTTCATCAGTTCCGATGTATGTTCTACGGCTAATGAGAGTAATTTTATTCGCATAAAGTACGTGTGTCCCATATTCGCGACAATCGATAAAACTGATTAAAGTGGAATAAGGAAGCTAAAAAATTATTTAATTTATACAACTAATTATATTTCTCATCTAACTTCACCACAATCCTCTTTTTACAAACACTATATTTTAAAAATAATACATCCTCGATCACAAAACTTTTTATCACCCATTACTTCTTTTTTTCATGTTAAAAAGCACCATCTAAATTATTTTTAGCTTTTCCAAAGCATATACCAAAGCAATATCGAAATTCATAGGATTACAAACTTCTTCCATAACAAAATATTTATAATGGAGTACACAAATATACAAGAATCAACTGATAACAAACATTTGTTGATTTCTTTTAGTATGGATAATTCATCAACCTGATTCATTTCATTAGCAAAATATAAGACATAAAAATGACTGTAAATAATCTAAAAACAGATGTATTTATCATTAATTCTCAATATATGTTGTCTTTACACGTCTCAAAGTTGGTGAGACTCTAAATGTCCATTACAACTGTTTGTCTTAAGGTTGTGTAATATAAAGGAGATATCTAGCAATAACATTTATTTTGAATTAATTTTAAATAATTATATTTCTAGACAAAAAAAGACACTTTAATACGAGAACACAAAACTAGTTTGTCTATGTCGACCCATTAAATGTTTCCTGCAATAAAAATATGTTGTGAATAAACACCCAGCAAATAAACTTGGCACTAATATCACTACTAAGTTCTCGCGAGACAGAATATGCTCTCCTGACTTCGCATTGCCCTAGCAAATGGATTGCCCACTAGGTAGCGACAGTGATCCCTTACCTCTGTTCCTAGTTCTCGTGTTGAGCTCTGATTATAAATCCGACATATTAGTTCCCAAAGCGAGAAGAGGAAGAAGAAGACTCGCTGTGACGGACGCTGAGAAATCATGCTACCGCTCACACTTAAGAGAGGCAAATTCACAACATAAGTTTTCATGACGTCATGGAAGCGGATAGAGATCATTAGGGAATATACACATTTCAAGATTTAAAAAAAGATTGAAGTAAAAAAGAAAAACCCTGCAATTGTGCAGAGTTCGAATTAAAGAAAACGTACAGCGGGTGGAGATTGCTTGTCTTCTTTTCATATTTCAATATAGTACTTTATAAAGGTCAAGAAAATGTCATTATATTCAAGAAGAGTGGGGGTGCGGGGTAAGGTCTTCATAGTTTTTATATCTTAGTATTTAATTCTGATATATTATATTTATTGACTTATATTCTTGTCTAATTTATTTCCTTCTTATAAAGTTTCTTGTAACAATAATATACATATATTCCATAAAATTGTACACAATTACGGATCTGTTAAAAATTATTGCTTAATTAATTTTGACGATTATTGTTGATCATCACGAGAAATGTTATTAGTTTACCTGGCGAAAAATATACATCAGCTGTAGAAGTTGTGAAAAAAGTTAGAAGGGGAGAAATTCCCAAGCCACCCCCCACTCTTTTCATTCCTACCCTACAATTGAGGAATGTAAATGAAAAACAATTTATGTACCAAAAACACGTTTTTACAGGAGACACAAGAATCTGATAAACACCATAATTGATTACGAAAAACAATGGAGAAATCATCATACATTACTAGATTTGATAATGCAATTAATGATGTTTTTAAATACTGAAATTTTATCCAATGTTATGTTGAAACCATTGTAATTGACAAAGTTAGAATATAGAGAGGTGTTCTGTTGAAAACGATGTGCCAAAAAATTACAATAAGGAGAACGTTGGAAATTGCACGTGATTTCCAAAAACACGCTCCAATAGTCCCCAAAATAATATAAGTGCCATGTCTGATAAATCATCAATTTGTATGGTGTTAAGACAAATGATTAAAAAATTAGTAAAAATAATATATATCATAATATCGATGTTTCCTACTGTTATTGCATAATACGTACATATTTGCCTCTCAATGATCTAAAGGGAACTTTGAATACGTTTTGACTCTCATAGCAATTACACTATCAACCGAAGGCATTCAGACTGTTTACTACAGCATTGGCTTTATCAAGAAGAACGTTTTCCGCTAAAGAATCTTGACACTTAGAACCCTTTTCATTTACATGCCTAAATTCATAAGATTTAACAGAATAAAGACATTTTTTAAATTAGTTTAAAATTTTAATTTTTTAAAATTTTAATTCATTTTATTTTAATACAATGCTCTTTTCATTTTAATACTCATATTTTAGAAGTAGTGAGCATTTAGCAAACTGAGCAATACTAGCATTGAGCTACTTAACGTATCTTTCACAACATACGGTAATACAAACACTTCTTTATCAATGGTAAAAATATGAAAAAATATTTTAAAATAATTAAAAAGTTCCATGACGCGAAGTTTATCAAGATCCTGTTTATCCTGTTGAAAATGACGCAAAGTTTATCCTGTTGAAAATTAGGATTGTATTGATAATGAGGGACAATACCTTCAATTTTTAATATTAATAAAAAAACACGATATTTTTAAACGTTTGTAGAAGAATCGAATAAGAAATTTTAGAATATGTTCAAAGTGACGATACTGAAAACTTATTTAACAGTTTGATGTTAACCTATTCTCTTTCTGGAAAGTATATACATCTACTAGAGATACTGAACAGTTTCTGCATCTTCTTGAAATTAAAAAGAAGTCAACATTATAGATAACAAATACATTTAGTTGAATTAAAATTTGAATATCGAAATGTGTACCAATGGAAATTATCCAAACTGTATAAGTAGGGACAAAAAAAACCTACGGGTACAGTAGATTCCTAGAACAGAGAAAATATAAATATAATTTTATTCTAATGCAAAAAGCTCTACAAGCATTTTGGAGGCAAAATTTAAGTTTATTAAATCGGATTTAAAATAAATGAGTGAATACCTAGTTACATCGTGGAAGCATAATTTAATGTGTAAATAGCATTCAACTTGACACCGTTTGTTTAACAGAGTGTCAGAGAATTTCTTCAGCCGTCATTTTTCAGAATTGTAGATAAAAGTTTAAATCGCTAATTAGAGAGAGCACGCATATCCGCATAATAAAAGTCGACATTTATTTCATGACACACAATCAACATATGAAAGATTTCTCGCACAAATTCGTTTTTCATAATCAGAATATCTGGAAGTTATTGCTGGATACACTAAAACCATACATTTACCCATAAATACAACGTAACTAATACAGTATTTATGATTCAAGGATAAGCCCTGTGGGAGCGTAGGGGGCTTATGTCTCCCTCCCCTTCGTTTTCCTGACCATCTCTCCCCAAGTCCGACCACCAAATATATTTTCTCTTGGAGAAATATAATTCTCTTAAAGGGAATAATTTTATTTTTTGCATTGATCAGTGATTTTATTTTTTTCTTATGATAATTGTATAGCTTTTGACTCTCGTATTTGTGTTTCATGTACTCAAGGTAATACAAATGACTGTTACAAAGTTATTTGAAACATTTTTATATTACGATACGACAGTGGACGAGAACAATGCTATAGAAATATGTTCAATGAAAACGAAATGTACCACAAATTTCTTCAAACTAAATAAAAACAGTTCACATTTCTTTAGAAATATTTTTATAACACTTAAAAACGTATGTCCACTGATAAAGATTAGCTTCTTTACGAGAGATAGGCTCTCCCTGGCATCTGAAAGTAATACATCTCAAAACAAAAGTTATGGCGAGATGAAGAAATCCCATCGCCAATTTTGATTCGCGATGTATTTGCAAATGACTTTAATAGAAAGTTCATGGAATATTTAGGATTGGTAATACGAGTTCCTTCTGGATGTTCATTGCAACGAAACAGAAGTCAAACACGAGACACTCCCAAGACGTTCCCGGAAGAAGAGTAACTCGCGAAGACAGTCTTCTGTCTGCAGCACGGGCGCCAGTCGCGCAACAAAGCCACAGACCTTAATTGCATTCGCAATCCTCGTACTCACGTTTTGTCTTTCTGCCTTCAATGGTCCCTACCACACAATGGGCCGAACTTACGTCTGTATGGGAGTATACAAACATAGTCATACACTTTTAACACAAATCTTAGTAAAAAATGATTGGCATAAGTATTGATTTTTAGCATCGAAGTGATAAAACATGAGCCACAGCTACAACAAATGAAAGTAAATTCGTTATCTTACTTTTCTTAGGTCGAGTTTCCCAACTCAATGTGAAAAGCATTTTCGATACCTTATAAACTGTACTTCATAAAGCAATTTGTCCACAAACACTAAAGCTATTATAGATTAGCTATTGTGGGTCGTCAATAAACACCACTTTGTTAGCAGATGTGTAATCCGGGTTCAGAAGACGGGGAGGGAAAAGACAATTCCAGAATAGGATGCATAATATTTGATTATTTACATTAAATACCGAGTAAAGAATGAAAAGAACATATTGTTTTTCGTTACCCGCTCCTTGTTGAGTTATTTGGGATGACTACATCCAGACGTCTGAAGGCGTTTTTCTTCTTTCGTCGGAGATTCTCACCTTTATTAGAAATAAGAGGTGATAAACAAAAACAAACAAAAAAAAAAGTTAAAAAATAATTTAAAAACATCATACGCTAACTGACATTTTGTTTGTCTAAGAGCAATAAAACAATCTATAAGCTAACAGGAATAGTCATTCAACAGCAATTTACATAATTTGGCACATTTATTAGACTAATTAATTGAATTATAAAATATAAATAACGTTACTTTCCAGTTTGAATAGTATCATTGTAAAGTATTAACCTATAAGACAATTACAATTAGCAGAAATATCTGAGAAATGCTACATTTGATTGACAACGCTCAAGTTTCAACAAAAATATAATACCATGAGAAAAAACACCCGATAGAAAATGCAAGACTAGGAATACCAAAAAATGAGTTTGATCTCTGAAGATGATCTTCTTAGTACGGATAACCAACAACAGGTCAGTTTTACACAGTGACTGTCCGCCGTAAGGAAGTTTGCTCAACTCAAAGTATCACGAACAAAGTTGGCAGGCATGTTCCGAAGGCCGAGTTCAGGCAAAGGGAATCCCCCCCAGGGAACGGGCTAGACATTCCACCCTCGCGGATCCCACATGGGGACTTCCGAAAGCCACCAAGAGCCAGTCACGGTCCCTCTGGCAACGGTTGAGACCGCGGCGGTGGTGATCGAGGCACAGAAACGTGCAAGAGATTGAGGTGATAGAAGGAATTAAAGATCGTGGAAGTTGGATGAACTTGACGGGGGTGTAAAGGATGTAAACTCATGAAGCAGAAGTAGGAATACACACAGCAGAAGTGGAGGTGACGCTCGAGTTTGTGAAGCATCTCATGCTGTAGACAGTAGATGAGAGAAATTTCCGGGCAAGAAACGCAAGCAGGGTAACAGAAGGAATAGGAACGTAGAGAATCCCCGATATTACTGTGACGCGGAGGCTGCAGAGGTAACTATAAATAGATTTATAAATAAATGAAGTTATTGTCAAAAACCAGTACAAACTGCGTATGACCACGTGAAATATAAACTAATTTACTCTCCGGAAGCAAGCGAGGGACCATCCCATCAATTCCGATCAAGTGCCCTAGGGCAGTGGCGGAGTAAAAATTTCAGCAAAAATTCCTAGATAAGATAAAAAGTTAGCTACGTGTTATAATACTAATAGAATACAAAATGTTTGTAATTTTAGGCAAAAAATTACATGTACAAGTTATTATCGAACTATTGATTATTCTGAGTATAGTGTTTAAAAATCATAAGAATTGAAATAACATTAAATTCACGATATATTGTTACAATAAACGCGCCCCTAGACAAAAGTCAAAGGTCTAGAGAAGCTGTATAAGAAATACGCCTCTTCCTGAAGTAAAACCGGAGAAAAACCCGGAATACAGAATTAATGTACACAACCGAGCCAAAGTTGAGTACACATAAAACTAAATTAATATGAATCATAAGACAACACAATCATGCAAGAAAATAGTTTTGAAATTCTCATAATTTAATTTAAAAGTACTACAATGGCGTGATAAAGTACAACATGGATTTCACTTTTATTAAAAATCAATAAATTCTTTTACATTATAGAAGCACTGGTGCTGGAGGTAGTTTTTAACCGCAGATTTGAAGAGATTCAATTTCATATCTTTTATATTCTTGGGAAGGGAATTATATAGAACGATTCCTGAATGATATGGTCCTTTTTGGCAAAGAGTGGTTGACACTCTAGGGCAATTAATATTATTACTACTGCGAGTATTGTGTTCGTGAACGAGACTGTTTCGTATGAAGCAAGGGTGGCACTTCAATAATTCGGTCTTAAAAAACACGACCGTTTCATAAACATAAATGCAGGGAAGTGTTAAGATATTTAATTCCTTAAATAAAGATTTACAAGAGTTTCGGGGGTGAGATTTACAAATTATCCGAACTATCCTATTCTGAATTCTGAAAGTCTGAACACTCGGACCGGAATTGCCCCAGAAGGTAATGCCGTAACGTAAATGGGAGTAAATGTTTGTACAAATACGCAACAGGAAATACGTGGACTAACTACGTTAACTAAGATTCGGAATGCGTAACACAATTTGCTTAATTGGGAATTAAGATTGTCAACGTGACAATTTCATTTGAGATTGTCTTGAATATGGAGACCTAAGAATTTTGTATTTGCAACAGTTTTTAATTGTGTTCCGATTAAAGAAAGAGAAATTTGGGGTAAAGATTTTGTGATACTATTGTGAAATGACATAGTCACTGTTTTGTCACTATTTACAAGAGACAATTTGCATGGAACCAAGCCGAAAGGTTAGTCAAAACTTAGAACAAAACTATGGTTAGACAACACGACGAACCTAGTGTTTGGTAGCAGCTTGAAACTTGGAGTAGGAAACTTAGAGAAGGGAAGAGTTGAGGACTGCACGCGATCTTCGCTTCTCCAAGCTCCGCACGTTCCAGAGCTTTCCCTCTCGCCAACAGGCGATTGTTTTGCGAACGCCTACTCCTCCTCTCGACGTTTAAGACCTACCGTTCGATTCTCACGTAAAAGCGCTTTACGTCCGGGAAACCCAATGACGGTTTAAATGGAACGAAATGGAATTCCAACGCCCCATCAAGGATCCTACTGGTTTATCGGACCGCGGAGAGACGCGCGAAAACTGACGAAAAGATCAGGAATTAATGAGCCGCTCCCGCGAGAAAATGTGCTTGAGTTCCGGAACCCAGATTATGTTGAGAGTAAACTTGGTATGTTTGTTGTTTTCCTTTCCTGGGAAAGGTAATATCATCGTGGGATTAGAGAAACGGCGAAATTTCTTATGTCTCCTCCACTTCCGTCATTGAGAACCATTCCCAGAAACAATCACACGTGATGGATTCAAATGAAAGGAGGAGAGTAAATGTTTTCGTGGAACTTCAATTTCCTCTCTTCTGTAAGCAGAGACATTCTGATTTCACCGAAATGTACATCAATACAATTCATCAAGACCAGAAGTCGAATTACTTCGTAGTATTCATCTACGAATGCTAAGCCTCTACACAAGAAGATAAACTATGTGACCTCCAACAAACGTAGAGAAGCATATATAACGGCAGCATTATTCCACTCAGGCACAAACCACAACATTCGCCACTAATCACGCGCACAGTAAATAGAATCAACTCGCTTGATGAAGCTACAGAATGCTTGGCGAGTCTTTGTCTGGCGAGCTTTTGTGCCTGTGGGCGCAGACTATGCGTCGCGCCGCCGTCGAGCGTACGTCTCATGCAGACGCGCTGACAGATAAATGACGGTATGTCTGCGAACTGGCATACACGAGAAGCAGAGAACTATCAAGAGAAATAAAACTGGCGGAGCAATACCACTGAATTAATATCTCCATGTATTTTCTGGCTAATGCTCACATATGATTTCTTCACAAATATTTTCTCTAATAGTTTGTCATGCAAATTTGAGGCGTTATTATTGTTTTTATAGCATAAGTTCAAAAGAAATATCCAGATGAACAAATATTATAGAGAAAATCAGTGGATCCGATATACCTAATCTTGGAGTACTTTAATATTTAATAAAGAAGCTTATAGTAAACATAAATGAAAAACCACTTTTTCGGAATTTTGCCAAGGAAAAATAATAATAAAAAGAGCGTTTGGCGAAGTTTCAATCGGGTATCAGAACGATGGGCAGAGAGCACGACAACGAGGCGAATGCAGTAAATGCGAGGATATTGGACGAGGGAGTGCTTTGGAATTCTATTGCAGGCAGACAGAGGCTACGAGCCATCGAGAACGTAACTAACAATGCGCGAGGGTGTAACGCGCGAGTTGGGACGATCGCATGTGATGTTCCGTATAGAGCACGGGAATGGATATAGGGATATTGCACGAAACAATAACCACAATAGGAATAAAACAAAGATAATGATTTTGTTCCGAATAAGTAGGTAAAATTATTCATGAGTAAAATATATCGGAAATTACAGAAAATAAAAATTAATAAAGATCTAATTGTTTTCCGAAACAGACATAAGGGAAGCCTGTTAACGATATCCAGTAATAACATTAAAATATAAAAGAAAAGAAAAAACGAGTTTTGAAATGAGGTACGACAACATTTTACAGAATAAAATTTCTGAACATTGGCAGAACACATGCAGATTATCTGGTCATAAAAGAAATGCTAAAAACAGATGCATTCTTTTACATGTTTCCGTCATAAAATTTGCGCGCGAGTAATAAACGTATTTGATACCAAAAAGGGGAAATATGTTAGAGAGAGGGGAACATTTGGAATCGTACTTGTGAAATAATATACTTGTAAATAATGTACTAGTAAATAATATGTTGTGAATACCTATCGTATTTGTGATATAATTTTTCTGTGATTAATTAAATACAAATTTGTTGGTATTCAGTTAATAATACATTCTGTATAAAACTATCTTACGAGTGTGAAATGTAAAATCCACCTCCACCTGAGGACCCTCGATCGGAAATGATGAGATGGTCCCTTGCTTGCTTCCGGAGAGTAAATTAGTTTAAACGTATTATTTGGACAATTTTTTACTTTTTAAAAAAAATTATTAGGTAAAAAATAATATGCTTTATTTGTTTTTGGATTCGAGAAATTATTTATAATTTGTATAGTTGCTGAAATTTGTCAATGTACTTCATTTGTTTAAGAAAAAAAAATTATACATTTTTTTACTGTACGCGCAGGCGCCATATCCCGCGACGTCTTCTTCCCTCGATCTCCCCACTCGTCGCCAGAGACACGCGCGCACTCGATCGCGTCCTCGACACAGAGGCGCCCGGAGAAACCAGTTTGAAAGCGCAAATGCTCTTACATTCCAAGGCGTTCGCGCAGGACACGTTCACGCACGTCAAACGCACGACGCTGAGCCTTCAACTGAGGATGGCTCTAGCGAAAGAAAGCGAGAAAAAGGGTACGGATTGAGCGTTGAGATAGAAGAACACCAATGCTTGGAAAGAAACGAACGTAGAATGGAATGATATAAAACATCAGATAAACGAAAACCACAATTTAGTGATGTAAATACTCTACTTGCTTAAAACACGATTTGTTTTCAGTATGCCTCACCCCCTCTTCTCGTATGATTTGTTCTAATAGTATGATATTACGATCATTTCCCAGTATCATTTTCTAATAGTACTTTATCTGTATAAAATATTCTTGATCCACAATTTACAAAACCACGAATAAAATATTTTTTATTATGAAAACAAATAACCTTAAAGTTGAAGTCAATACATTTTTGTAAATAATTCGTACTCTCAGCACCCCCAAAGAAATTCCACGCTCCGGACATGTTTTCAATGTCAAATAATCTGTGACAGCTTCGTTTAAACGTTCCAAAACGTACTTATGGTTTAATCCATTTGATGTGTTTGAAATACAGTAAAACTCGCTTAACACGCTCTTCAAGGGACCAGCTCGAAAGAACGTCTTAAGCGGGAAAATGTCTTACGGGTGAATTTAAAAAAAAAAACTCCAAGTGCTTAATAAATATGTTTTGATTATCATCCAGAAATACATAAGGTACCTACAATGTAAAATATTAATAATACATACTGAAATCTGTTACTTTTCTGATGTGCTGGGAAAGAAAGTATCTATTTTCGTTTGTTTGAGGTTATGGATATGTATTGCAGCAAGGAAATTATCAATTATGTTGGCGTAGCTCAACATTTCATCAGCATGTCCCAAAGAGGATAGTACTTTTCGCAGTTCACTTAAGTATCGCAAGCCAGCAGTAACTAGGTGTCGGCGCCGGTTCGTCATTCTCCTCTTTTGCTTTCTACACACTCGTTGCATCAGCAATCATTTCATCCAAGGTTCCA
This sequence comes from Laupala kohalensis, assembly GCA_002313205.1. Classification (NCBI taxonomy): domain Eukaryota; kingdom Metazoa; phylum Arthropoda; class Insecta; order Orthoptera; family Trigonidiidae; genus Laupala; species Laupala kohalensis. The sequence continues at coordinate 1,057,417 of NNCF01126069.1, forward strand.
AGGTTCGGGTGCTGCTGGTCATGAGGTCATCGTCCACTGTTCCAAAAGCAGGAAAATTCTACAATGACAAAAAGTCATCATCTTCTAGAGTTGAGCTGTCAATCTGCTGTAAATCGTTCCACACACCAAACGCAGCTTTCCGAAAACAGTTCCTTATTATATCGGGTTTAATTTCGTCCCAAACTGCGCTGATGTAATTCATGGAGTCGAAAACATTAATTTTGATTGATTTAGTTCCCTCCATGTCTCTCAAGAATCGCTGGACTATTTTTTTCAGTGTTTTTGTTTCAAAACTATAATAATAATACCCTGGTCTAAGGGTTGCAACTTAGATGTTGCGTTTGGTGGCAAAAAGACCATTTTTATATTGGTGACAAGAATGTCTTTTGGGTGTGCCGGGCAGGTGTCAATTAAGAGGATGATTTTTCTCTTTTGCTTATCGAAAATAATGTCTAACTGTTGAATCCAATTTGTGAAAAGCTCACTTGTCATCCAAGCACGTCTTTGAGAAAGGTAATCACATGGGAACGTAAAAACATTTTAAATAGTGTGACATCCACGATCCCTCCGCTTTTCTACCAGTTAATACAGTGAGTTCGTCTGAGAAAATTACTCAATGAAAACTTCAATCCCACCCGGCGTCACTTGCGGACTAGTAATTTACTGCTTCACGACTAATTACTTTCGGAATGCTGCCACCACTGAGTTTGCCAACAGAAACCCAAAAAGATAAAGACTGAATATTATGAACAAATATTTACATAATATTTAAAGAAATATACAAAGTGGAAACTATACATGAAAGGCATCTATTCAAACTCCCAGAGCTGAGGGTTCTCAAACATTACACATTGACTCAGACCGTTGCAACCCGCAACTTCTCTACGCCCGCCTCTGGCATCGAAGAAGAGTCAAAATTTCGGTTCGGCGTCCGACATAGCCTCCCCGTCTGAAAATCTCGCCTGAGCGTCTGCTCCCGAAGCCACTGAAGCACCTCTATTTACTCAAGCGATGCACACGACACCACATAGTTTCCTTTGTTGTCCACGTCCCTTCATTGTCGCGCACGGCGAACTACACTTTACCCGGAAATTGTTCACTGACCAGTTCTTTAGCGATTTCTTTTTTTAACTGCATATCCTTCGTCGTACTTTTTCAACATATTCAGCTTGTCCGAAATCGATAAAACTTTGTGTTTTATTCCAGTTATACTACTAGCACTGGCCATAACGAAATCACTGATACACTCACCAACGAACTAAAAACATTAAACCATTCGATATATTCACTCGATATAGGAATGAGTCAACAAAACTAGTGCAATCACTCCTTCATCTGCGTGACAACATGCCTCTACAATTTAAGGTCTTTTGGTAGGATGAAACAAAGCAACAATGTCTACAGTATTTCCACGAAGTATTACAATACTCAGAGCGGTTGAAGAGGGGATTATGAAGCGGTTGAAAAACACAGAAGAGCGTCTTATCAGAAAATAACAGATCAGAACAAAGCGTCTTAAAAGGTGGATTTTACGTTGATTAGTGTAGAAAATGTCGATAAACCGAAGGAAAATGGCGTCCTAAGATAGTTTTACTGTAGTTTTCATCATCTAGTACCAAAGTGAAATAATGTTTTCCCCCTATAATAACGTTATGAAGAAGTGAATTTTATTAAATGTATTGCAAAGAATCTGGCGACGCACTGATGTTGGAAATAATTTTAACGAATATATTTACTGCATTGACCAAAGGTAACTACTAATCCCGCTGTCTGGCATAATAATCGTTTCGATAACAGGCAAATTTCTGCAATAATTTCTAGCACTTACGAACAAAATATTTTTTCAAGTAACAAATTAATTTTGAGATCAAAACACAACAAATACCACAAACGATTGTATTTTTTTGTAAATTAATCACTTTTTTTCTTCAGACCATTCATTTTAAAACTAAAACTTACACAACTCATCTGTACATGAAGTTAGCTGTCACCATACGTAAGTCATAAATTTTAAATTTTTTCATGAAAATTTAAAACCGTATCAGAGGCGTTATTCATTTGACAAACGTACATGTAATTCATAACGTGATGAGTTTTGAAATGAAAGTCAGAAAGATAACTAATTCAATTAATAAAACTTAGCATATTTAGACCTCTTCACACTTTTGATACTAGTTATATTCACAATTTTTTTCGATGTCAGAAACCATTAAAGAGATTTTATTCTCTTTAAAACGCAAAATATATTTCAATTCTTCATCACGCTTGCTAATTTACTAACAATAAAATTTCGTATTGACAGCGTCGATGAAGAAATCCGAAATCTAAAACAATAGAACCGACCCTTCGTGAAGGTCTGACGAAGGGCAAGTAGCGACGGTGTCGTATAACTATTCCCACTTCCATGGCAGATAAAGGAGATACAAAAAAGAACTCGATGGACACAACTCAAAACAGAGGAAACTTCCTCCAAAGACCTTCGGAAATCACTGGAAGAGCAAGGTCACTTTCGGGAGAACGAAAACAAAGTAATTTCAAACAAGGACGTAGCCGAGATCACCTCCACCTCTGTAAGAAACATGAAATATTAGAAGGAACGAACGACCCACGGTAAGTCGCTTACATCCACGATATACAGGTGACTCCAATAACATAATTTAATTCGAAAAGTAAAATGTACTACATACCAACTATTGCAATTAACATTTTTTTAAATTCTTATCACTTCAAAAGACCGCCCCGTGGCGTAGTGAAGAACGCACTCGTTTTCTACCGTGACGTTGGTTCACATCCCTGATAATTCAAGTAGAATTTACAGTGGTAAACAAACATAGGGTTTAAGCGGGGTACTCGGCATACTCGGAGTTTCCCTGCCTCCACTTATCATTATTCACCCCACTCATCTCACACGCGTATCACCCGTGTCTATGGCAGATCTAGACCGTTCAAAAGTGTGTGTGGGGGGAGCATCTTTGTTTAAAAAATATGGTTTTACAGCACAAATTTTATAAATACTATCTTTAAATAAAATGCATCCAACAAACAATTAACAATCCAGTATTAATAACAATAACAATTATTTATTAACATAGTTATTAATTTCATTAATCTGGTATTATTAACAATAACAATTATAACTAATAACAATAATTAATATGTTAAGAGTTCAGGTCCAATAGATCCACCACTGGCCCGTGGTAGAGTACAACGACCAGGACATAGAGAACCATCTACGCGGTGCCCCCCAAAAGTGTGCCTCGAGAGACACAGGCAAACTCCTCTAATAGAGAAGCAATTCGGACACGAGTTTATTCACCTCTCCGAGACAAAAACCCAATTTTGGATTAAAATCACAAAATGGTATGTAAATACGCGACGAACATATGAAACGACAAAACGATCCAGTGTTTGTAGATTGTATCCTGTCTAATAAAAACAAACCTTGCGTAAGAGTAAAAACTTGAGACGTGATTTTCTTCAGATTGTGAATTTCGGTGTTCCGCCATATGATTCTAATGTTTGATGCACGTTTCAAAATTAAGGCCCGTTCGGTAAAATAATTAGTACCTTGGAACAAATATTAGAGATTCCGAAACGTCCTTCCAATTAATTTTTCGACACAGTCACAAGTCCTGTCCGAACCATTTATATATCGTGAGGTGAATTTCTCCGTGCATAAAATTTCGACGCCTAACATTTCACGCAGCAGTTAAACACGAAATAGTCATTAACTCAAAAAACAAACCGCTGAATACGAAATAAACCGCATGATATAAGTCAAAATGGTCGAAATGTTTTGCGTCATAAATAAAGAAAACAAAATTTGCTTAATATCGCTTACTATTCAATAAAACTCCCGAGAAGTATAAGAGACTTTCCACTTAAAGGTTTCTCTGAACCGCCTGTTTCTCTCGCTTTTCTTCAGTTTTCAAGAAACCTCACAAACGCACTTTCTCTATAGTTGGGGTGCGCAGCCACGCAGACTGAGACCGAGGAGAAGAAAGGGTGCAAGTTGAAAAGTTTCGTCCGCGGTGCAGGAAACGCTAGTTATTGTACTGGCAAGAGTAGTAGAGACTGCAGCGGACTAGAGGGCATGGCCGCATGGTCACACAGTAGGATGAGCAACAGTGATCAAAACGTTTGTGTGTTCCTAGGGGAAAAAATGTCCCAAGGAACATTCCAGGCGAGCAGAAAATAATCGGCAAAGTAATTAACTAACCGAGAATCGTACATAACATTTTTAACCATCCAAGGAAAGGGTATGTTTTTCAGGGTAAAAAAAAAAAGTATCAGCCCAAGAACATGGAAAAAGAGAACTAAAGATGTCTAAGACACGCGTACCAACGTTGAGGAAAAAAAAGCAATTAGTTGGGGAAAAGTAAATAATGAAAAAACCGAAAGAAAGAAAGAAAGCGAGCGAGACGATGCAAGAAAAAGCTGAAGAAAAAAAATTTCGAAGTATAAACTCATAGAAGTCTCTAATAGGGATTCTGATCATGGGGTACTCATAACTTTTGTTTAATTACAATTGAAACTTACTATAACCTACTAACTCATCATCAAACTTCCTCAGGTTTTGAAGTATATTCCACAATTATATTGAGTCTGAACTTGCATTACAGTTATTCCGTACGAATTTCTGACATTCCCGTCCCACTGTGCGGAGGGTGGCGGTGGCGATAGACGGGCGTCGCGGCGTCTGGGGTGGCCCAAGGCGACGCGGCGCCTCGGTCTGTGGAGCGCAGCGGGTGGCGATGGAGGGGGGGGACGACATTCAATCGATACGCGGGGCCGCGATCGCCTACGTGGCCCTGAGGCTATCACCCCTTCCGCCCCCCGCACCGTTGGGAAAGACCTTTTGGTCAGCGGTGCCGATACGCGAATCCTCCATTTAAAACGATGTCAGGATCTACGGAGGTCTGAGTTTTGGGGATGAAATTCTAAAGTTCTGTGGGTAGATGTGGAGGAGCATAATGTTGTTTTAAGAAAAGAAATAATTCAGTAAGTGTATCTCGCACTTCTCGAGAAGAAAAATTCGCGAGAGAAGAGAGAAATCAAAGGACGAAAGAAATAATCACTATTTAGAGCGAAACGATACATCACACGGGATTCTTTCTCGGTCATTTAAACTGATTATTCTTCATAGTATTACTACTATTAAAATATTCACGCTACCACCAAAAAATACTATGAATAAAACAAGAAGTCACATTATTCAGACAATAATAATAAGAGATCCGATGTTGAAGTTTGTTGGACCTCAAGCTCTGACGATATAAACCAAAAGTTTACAAACTACAATAAATCTTCTTTTAAGTAACCAATTATATTACGTTGAATGAACAAATAAAAATTGTTTTAAATTAAACGAAGTTCTGGTTCGATAACATTTTGCAAGACAACACTACGGATAGGGGAATTTTCCCTGTACTCCAGGGCAAATTGAGAAATATAGCTACAGCACCAAGGGATAATGGACTTATCTATACACCTATCCATTCCCAAAGCAATACTAGTACACTTGTTAGGATTCGTCACACGAATGGGTTCATACCTTGGAGTCGTGTATTTTATAGTCTCCTGCCATCAGGGGTTGTCGAGGGTCAAACAGAAAAATAATAAATCAAGAAATCAATAAATTTGTCATCTTTTTTTTTTTCTATCGAAAGAGAGCGAACACATTTTCCTCTCACGTGTCTCCCTTGGGGAAGAATTTATAGCAAAACTTCCACGAACAATGAAATAGCTCCTCCTCCTCCTCCTCCTCCTCCTCCTATTCACAAGTATTAGGTATGATAATAAATTGTTCAATATAACTAAAGAAAAATGTTTAGCAACTTAAGACACAGAATGAAAAATTGGGAACATAAGATTTATTTTTTACCCCATTTCCAAAGTACTCATAGATTTTTTTTGTTGATTTACTAAGCTAAAAGTAATTAACTCCCGAAACAATCCGTCCATAAAAAACAATATTTTTTTTTACAATTATGCATTCCCAAATTATACGTAGGAATACCACAATCCAAACAAAGATAATTTTTTGCACTCTACATTTCGATATCGATAATTGAGAATGCGGCAATTGTGTTCTCAATTTACTATCAGAAAAGATCTATATTTCATCATTCCCTGATGCGCTTCAGTTGTTGATAGATCAAAATTACTACTATACTTCCTCGAATAATCTATAATAGTCTCTAAATACTTATTTTTCAATTACTGTATTGTTCAATTTTAATTTTTCTTTAGAATTCTATAGATATTTTGAAATAGACTACGGCCTATCTTCAGTCACTCTGTCCGAAAAGTCTGTGGTATTGTTCCGTGCCTCATCCCACCTAACCGTGTGCTATGCGGGACCGAGGCGATAGTTGATATGCCCTTCTATCAATGATAGCTTCAAACATCATTAACTAAAATATAGTTAAGAGTCACATTTTGTTCAATATCCGTAATAAAAACATTTAGGTAAAGAAGTAAACGTCTAACATCTTAGAACTCAATTTCAGGGCATTCTTCGATTCAATGTGTTGTTTACGATGTGTTCTGCAGTAAAATTTCTGGGCGACATTAAGAGTGGTCTCGCGGAATTCCTCTATCCGAAAGTGTTGGTCAGAGAACGCCTGTAACTACTGCTCCTACTTCATGGTTCAACCGATATAGGGGAGAACATAAAGGGACTATAAGTGCACTGAAATAGGTCACGTGTCGCTTTCATCCTAGACGGGGCAAGAGGGCAAGAAAGGATAACGGAAAGTTTTTTTTTTCTTTTTCTTTCTATCGATAGCTGATAGGATTTATGAAGCAAAGAGCAGAAGTAGAGGAACACTGCTGAGCACGGCAGGATCCACAGCTAAAATGAGTTATAAAAACTGTTATGATTCCCGAGACGAACGTATGGATGGCGAAGTTATATGTAACTTTAGACAACTAAAATAACATTTCGAAGCCTCCATATATTTTATTAGATGAAAACTCTACAGGTTTTATTTTATATCGTATGATCATTTTATTAAAATTTCGGGTCACAGAAATTTTTTAGGAAAAGCGTTTCGGTACAAATTTCAATATATTTACAATAAACTTTTTCTCTTACATACATTACATTTTCTCTTACATACAGTACACGAATACACTGGCAGAAATGAAAATACGTTACACAGACAATTCAACAAAATGTAAACATCGAATGATATATAAACTAGTACTCTATGAAAAAAACATGTTCTCAGAAAAGTGAGCCCTTGATAACTCCTGTTAAAAGAACTAGTACATCATATATGTGAAAAGGGAGCAACAACGTGAACAACTTGCCAACTAGTTAGTACTAACCAGCAAGTAGGTCTAGGAACGGGAAGGAAGTAGTTGAAGGACTCATGCTGACACGAATGTTAACGATTGTTCTCTCGTCGTGAGGTGAAGGGAGCTTTTGATGGGGTGAGATGGTGGGGGAGGGGACACCAGGATGAGAAGAAGGGGAGTCTGAAGGCCGGCACACGGCCAACACTCGCGGCTGCATTGCGACGACTACTCCCTTCGACCCCCGAACGCCGGCGATTCCCTCTTGGCTACGGAACCTACGACGTGATATACAACAAGAACACACTCACAAAACTCAGGTTTACGCTTAACATTCTTAACCTATCACTTATAACCACAAACCGGGGCGATTGCAATGTTTAATGGGTTGCAAACACTGGCAGATCCAAGATGTTATTTGTTTTTGAGATGGAATGGGGGATGAGGCGTAAATCTCTGGAGGATATGCGGACATGGAGAGTTTGGACAAAAATTACGGATTTTAAAACAATTTACGATTTTGAAAGAGCATATTTTTACAATCTTAAGTAAATAAAAGTCTGACATAATTAACATAATTTATTTCTTTTTAACAAACTGAAAGAATTTTTTAAGGAAATTCTACTCCATTAAATTTAAAAAAATACAAATCAACCCAAAAGTCGAGGTGCAACTTTTTTTACGAAGCGACAAGGTGATATAAAATTACAAAACGTATTCCAAGATATGTTGAGTTGCTCGAAAATTTCCTACATTGGAATTCATTGCAGAAACCTAATTACCACTTGTGTAATTAATCCCGAATTGTGTCTATCTTCTGATATAGAACTCATGCCAACAGAATATTACATTCTGTGACATTAAATTGATTCAATTATTCTTGGTCATTTATTGCAAAGCAAAATAAGCATTTCGAATAGCCAAAAAACTGACCACATGAACGTAAAAACGTATCTGAAAGGAGAATCGTGACTTCCACAATTCACAAATTTCTTCACTCATGGTGTTATAAGTATTTATTCCCGTAACTCGCACATTTTCTTTTCAATAAGAACCTAAAGAGTTAACCATTATTTAAAGACAAAAATCACTGACATTTGTAATATTTACCTTCTTAATAAAGTCGCCAACTCCAACACAGTGGCAGTTATATCCATAATGAAACGGAAAGTATGTATTTAGACGATATTAACGATTAACGTTAAAAAATTAATAGAAAGACTGGAATATAATATACATCTGTGACACGTTTTTTCGAGTTACACTACGAATTCTCAATGATTCTAAACCTTGGTCGCGGAAGACATACGGAGATAAGTCATTATATATCAATAGCTACTGGAGGTATTGGAATGAACGGACACACCTTTCAACTTTTCTGGGGCATATCACTTGACATATCCGTACTAGAACTTGAATGATATTTTGGTTTCTATTTTTTAAGGCATCAACTATACTTATATTGGTGTTATAATGTAAAAGAGAATTATGAATTTCTGAATACGATAAACGTAAAATCCTCAGTACCCGGAAACGAAAAAAAAACCTGACTGGAAAAACTACTCAAGAACGTTTTTATGTAATTCGTTTTCGAAATATTAGCTAACTTACTTAGAAATTAATAATGAAAACAGTTGTGCAGACAAATTTGGTTTTACCTGCACATGGGATGATTGTAGTGAAAATAGTGAAAAAGGTTGAGGAATAAGATGAATATTGATTGCCAACAATAAAAAAAACAGTTTAATGAAACATGCCTTGAAACTATTGAAGAAGAATATATAATACTGGTTTTCCAAGAGAGCGTGATGAGATGAGATGATCTTGGAAAGTCAGCGTAGATGATGTTGAAGGTAGAGTTGAATCGGTGTGTTGATTCGAAATCCAAGGCTTGAAGAACGATGTTCACGTGGACGAAATTGCCTTCTGTAGCTTAGTAGCGAAGGGTTGAACTGGAGAAAATGTCGGCTAGCATGCCGACCCACGATAGCAGTGATGTGAAGCGAGGTGTGCCCTTTTACAAGGTTGTGGAGCGAAGTAAACAGTTCGAATGAAAGGACCCTTCTGTTTAAAATCTCTCGTCTTTGTACGTGCGGCTGATTGTTCGATTAGTGCAATCGACTGCGTGACGTCATGACTCGACCAGCTATCGATTGTTCATGTGTCGTAAGGATTACGTGATAATAATGATATTCCTGGACTAGTCCAAATTAAGTAGTACAGGATCATGATTTGAAAATATAATCAGCAAAGGAACTTGTAATTAATGGATCCGATTATATGATGTCCAATGACTTCCTCTATTTTTCCTCCATGGCGTGAAATTTGAATAAACCTGTGGTGTTAGAGGAAATTTTCCAGAGAAAGCCAACAATTAAGATGAGTCACTCAACTCATACAAAGAGTGTGTGTTTCAGAGATCACTCACCTGGCATAATAGGATGATATGATAAAAATGTCTGTACAACAGTATTAAAATAGATCTCGGCCAACATACAACCAACTGTCCTCCATTATTAAGTAGCACTTTTACACAGATCAAATTATTTTTCGAAATTTTGTTAATTTAAAATTGAACGTAGTTGTTAACAAACTATCATCTTTCTTTTACTGATCATTAATTGATCCGTTTATGAGTATAATTTATAGAATATGATTATTTGCCAGTCACGTTCTATGAAGAAGTTGTTTGCTTTGAGTTTTGTTTATTACGCATTATAAACGTGGTTGATTCATAACTGTTTTGATCTGTGATGATACATTTTCCATTATTGATTACTTTGAGGAATTTATTATCGTTGTTCGAACGAATATAATAGTTTGAAGCCCTTAGTAAATTTCGTTGATTTATATATTTACAGTATTTGTAAATCTCCGTTCCCAATTGAGTCATTCCACGAGTTTAATTTTTTTTTTCATATATTAGTGACATTATACCTTACTGAAATTCACGTCAGAAAGTTTTAGAAAATATCAGTACTACGCAAAAACTCGACATGTTTCACATATATGAAAAATAATATACATTCAGAAAAATACTATAATATCAGAAACTTTCCACAAATATTACTTAAGGGACTAACACTTCTAATCTAAAAAAGAAAAGCATTCTCAGGATAACTGTAAACGTATTTTCGTGCTAACAGCAAATTAAAGGCAAAATAATGCAATTGTCCAAAAAACCTTACTTGGGATCCACAGCAATGTTGAATGTAAAATGGGAATAGTGAGTCCTATAATTAAATGTGACTCAATTATATAAAATAATACACGCAAAAAACGTAAAAGATGAGAAGTTTCGTTACTTCCAATTTTCTTTGTAAACGCGGAAGACATAGCTGAGTTCTTTGTAAACGCGGAAGACATTCCTGAGTTCCTAAAATCTCTACGAAAGTATAATAGTATTCATTCATTATCTCACGTACGAAATATGTAAATGACAAAGAATAAATATTAAATTATTGCATTATTTAGTAGGAGCAAAACATTTCGATTTGAAAATTAATTTAGCAGAAAGAATATTCAAACAACTGCATCAGCAGAACGTATTCTTATTTTCTTAAATATAATCGAGTCCGGACACTATCATAGACAAAACTTAGTGATGTAAGGGGCAAGTGACCATTTGTCTTCATATTTAAGATTAACTGTTAACGTTAATTTAACTCTTTTACTCAAGATCAGAGTTGAGTGCTCACGCCAATACATAATTTGCATTCACAATAGCGATTACAGTTCGCGCAAAAATGTTATTTCACAATTAGCGCACAGGTGTTCCAGATAAGATTATTGTAAATAAATGATACCAACATTTGAAAATGAACACATACGAGGTACCACAAGCTGAGTGCTGAAGCAGGTCATTCGGAGAAGACAGAGCGTGGTTTCGCGGAATGTCCGTCAGACCGCTGGGAAGCAACTGAAGCAAGGACTGCAGCAGAGCGTCAGCTTTAATACGATATCTCTCCACTGCTGTCAAGCACAGCAGGATGACGAGGAAAACCCGGTTCGGTTCTGATATACACCATCACAATTACATTACAGATCGCTAAAACAACTGTAACAAATTCCATCCCACGACTTCTAAGTTGTAAGGTACTGTGCAGAATGAAGGTGGCAAATTGAGACAGTATTTGTGGGAGACCGCCGAACTGCCGTATCCCTAATTCGTTTAAGAGAATAGTATGACCAAATTCTGCGGAAATGTGATCATCAGTTGCATACCACAAAATTCAATTCTTAGAAATATTTTGTAAGAATGAGATCTACACTTAGATCGATATTCCTTTAGAAAAAATGAACATAACTAAAGAGTTGTGAAAACAAAGAATTAAAGATTTTTACAATGTAATAAATGCATAAGTTGTAATTCAAGATAATCTCGCCTCTACCTTGAGTTCAAAAAAACATAATTTTTTGTTTGTATTTATTTTTTTGTTATCTTTATTCAGTAAGCAAAAGTCTCACAGAATTTTAACTATCATGGAAAAAAACAAAGAATTCTACAATAATTGTGACCTAATTACGAAATGTTTCTCGTCGTAACAATCACATTATAAAAATCACCAAAACAAAGGAAAGAGACAACATAATGCGGAAGCACTTGACGTAATTGCTAAGAAGCCTAAGCCGCGCAACGGTGCAGAATTTGCTACGGTGCCGGTTCATCTCAGTTTTTGCAGGGCAATGAGCCAGCTAGCAGTCGGCGCAGGGATTCCGCTATTCCAACCAATGGTCCAACCGCTGCTTCCTCCACGCAACACTTTACAGCTATACAATAAATTGTTAAGTCGAAAGACATCTCTTGAATGTTGTTTCACAAGTATTTTTAAAACCAGACAAGTAACTCGTACTGCCACATTCACCGTGGGAATAGAGTGGAATTCAATGTCCGTACAGACATAAATCTTTAACTTTCAGGCATTTTTTTAGTCAGTCATTTTAAGACGATCACAAGAATTTGGAATAGCTCAGATCCTTGTGCAAAAGAGGTATCTTATGATGTACTATATATTTCTGGTAGCAAAAATTGTGTGTAAAAATTACTTTTAAATAATACGATTTAAAGACCAATGAGTGAATTTATTATACTTATTTATTATAACTTCCCCCTATACCTTAGAAAGTATGTTACATATAAAAACATAGTTTCAGCGTGGTAAAATATTTGTTATTTACACAATTATAATAAATATAATCAACTATAATATATAACAAACCTATAAAATTAATTATTTAAAGTACAAAAAAATATGGGTATAATATTGATGACTTTCAATGTGTAAAAGTTGGATTGAAAATACATAAAAACTGGTTTGAAGAGGCTTAAACTTTTCTGTCGTATGGAAATGTACTTTTCTTATTATTGATTTGTATAAAGTAATCATTTTACTAACCTTATTCTTACAAGATATATTTTATGACGTTTACTGATTTTACTCTCGTATATTTACGTCCATGGCCTTCCGCAACTTTTTGCTAGTCAATTAGGAAAAACACTATACTCAGCAATTTGGAAGTCAACCAAAGCTTCAAAATTAGCTTTGAATAGAGAAAACTATTTCTAACGAATGTTAGAAATACACCGTCATTATGCTTTAGTCAAAATTGTGAGCCTAAAGCCACTTATGTCACACACTGGGTCCATAAGTAGAAAGCAAATACATTTTAAAAATCATAAAATAATACACAGAATAACAAAAACTTACGGTCACATTACACTAATCATAACAAATTGTTTCATTAACATTTAAGTATTTTATTAACTGAATGCATTAATATTTTACACTACTATATACGTAATAAACATCAATTTAAGACATTTTGAACGACATAACTGTTTGAAATGCTCTAAAACACATTTTTTTGCACTAATATTATTTACACAGTAAAACCAGTGTAGTGGTTGAAATATTCAATTATTCATAATTTAATGTTGGAATTCTTTAAATAATATATTTTCTATGTGTTGCCTTGCAAAAATTAATGAGTTTTAAAATTTTCCGAAAGAGAATGGGGAGTGGGAGTTCCACATCCTGTCTCTTTTGAGAGACCCCTGGTGACCAGTGATCTGAACATTAGTGACAGACGAAAACCAACTGACAAACGAAGACATGAGAATCCTCAAGAGAAGTTCGGGGGAAGAAGCGCGACAGCTTCAGTTAATGTTGGCAGCGGTAGAAGCGACGGCAACGCATCCGGCGGGCGCCGCATTGGATAAGATTGCGTGGAAAGAGGCCGACATCCAGTGGGACCAAACACCGAATAATTGGACAAAACTGCATCATCAATTCGGAATATCCCATTACTTATGATTTATTTATATTGTTCCATGAGCGAGGTTCGCACATTGCTCTTCCACTTATCCACATATTTGCGAATGATGGAGTAATGTTGTCTTATATGTTGGAGGTTGCTCATTTGACGTCAAAACTTAAAACCCGATGTAAATAATAGTAAATAGTACGGTAATATAATGCATAAAATTACATTCTAAATCATTATGATTACTGACATTTTTCATTATCCTATAAAAGGTCAATGAATACGACGCATGTTCTGCCGTAAACTTTTATTTTTTAAACATTAATTTTTCCCAACGAAATTATTCACGAACAAAAATCTTAGCAGGATATTTTAAATACATAAACACGCTAAATAATTCATTAGGTTTATATCATTAAACCTATATTAAACTGAAAATTCAATTTCAGAAATTGAGAAATAGGGAATTTTGACATATTTTCAAATGTATTCACACTTCCTTTCGTAGGTTTTCTTATATAATTGTGGACGAAGAAAAAGTGTTTATGGTATTATTGCACTCTTTCAATTTACCACTAACCTAAATATAAATTGGACCTGATTAGTTGTGTCCACCTTTTTTGGTTTCAGGCGCCAGTGTGCGACGCGTCGACCACTGCATTCGATGCGGTTGCATCCACAGGAACTAATTCTACACAATAGCAGCAGCTTTCTCACTCTTTTACTCACATAGTACATTTTAAGTTGTAATGCGTTTAATGAATTCGCAATTCATGTCCAGTGAGTTTTAGTTCCCGAATACATATTGACTGAATACAACACACTGGCGTTATCCACTGGTGTCATACACTGAAGTTGTCCAAATGGGTAAAAAGAAAAACCTCAATGTTTCGCATCATTCGTTTTTCTTTTCGTTAAATTAAATCAATTTAAAAAAACATATTTTATATCTAATCAGTACTAAAAATGATTGTCATACCATTTACATTATCGTAAAAATTTATCTCATATTTTTACAGCATTTAAAGCAAGCTGATGAATCACTTCTTGACGTTGACGAGTCCTAAAGCCCCACAAAAAAATCTTAGATTGGTACGATAAAAAATGCAGTGCAGCACAAATTATTTTTCCACTTATCAGTAAACTATAAAATTATAATTAATCCATTTTGCAATTTCTAAAGATACACACAAAGAAGACACTGAAATGGTAGGAATTGTCAAAGTGAGCACCCCATAATGCCGTTAAGATTAAATGTTAAAACATTCGAAACTTTGAACAAAACTATTATGCATGCTCAAGCAACTGGAATTCACTTAAAAACGCATCCACGCATAAAATTTGGCGTTCTTAGCTTTTTCTGATCAGTTAAAAGTGAGTGTGTTTCCAAATAGAGAGAAAAATAAAAATAATATGCGTATTGCCCAATTCTAATTCGATCCCTACAGAATGACAACGTTTATTAATTTTGTGATGAAAGGAAAGTTCAATGTTCGACGAAAGAAAAATAATATTCTTATAAATTGCATTCTTCCGTATCATGCACTTACTCATTGTCTTTAAATAGATACACTCTGATTATCTCATTTTCTTCCTACGTCTATCACTTAAAAGCCTTATCTGTTTTTATGAACAATATAATTTTTATTGTCATTATAAAGGTAGGAGCAGTAGTCAAAGTGTGCAGTTGTAGTAAAATATTGAAAAATCGATTATTTCATTTAAGAAAGTAAGATAATTCTGATGTTTTAAAAGAAATGAATTTTCCTGGATTATTATTAATAAAGAAATATAAGTTCCTGTTTAACTATTATCGCGCTTGCTTCAGAGTCACAGACAGAATCCTAATAATAAAATGCTAGGTTAATAAACTTAATAGTGACATTGTTTTCTAAAGACAACTTAGAATGGCGTGCAATAAGCCAATACGGTTTTTGTACTTCTTGTTGTAGATGTTTTTTTGTTGTTGTTTTTTTTGATTGAATGTGCGTCTTCGAAGTCTAGTATTAAATTACGCCTGTATTGTCATTCGGTATCCGAATGTGGGGTATTTCTAGCAGCTCAAATCTATCAATCCTGCAGCGCTTCCAGTCTGAAGTTTTAAGAACGATTATCTGCGCTACGTGGTAGTACGTAACTAATGCTACATTACTTGACGTTGATGAGCCCTAACGCCCCACAAAAGATGCTAAATTACCAACGATTAAAGAAAAATAAGACAAACAAAATGCAGCAGCTGTTGCTGTAAATAGCCATAATTATCAACAGAGATTGAAGACATATCCTAACCATCTAGCTATTCCTCCCTGATAGCAGCACAGCAGTAACTCAGCTAACCAGAAGAGATCCTCTAGAATTACCTTATCTCAAGTTTCCCATGACAAAATTTAGTAAATAACACCTGAAATGTACGAACTGAATACTTATCATACAATTATTTTGTCGCACATATTTTACTATGTTATATTATTTATTATTCCTTAAATCTATATTTGATACAATTAAGAAAGAGGATCACAAACCAATGTGATTACCAATGAATATGAAATCTACTATAGAACTACTCGAAAACATAACCTATGCACGACCCTGCAACATGTTCCCAATAAAGCACTCAATTTCAGTTTCAGGGCGATTAAAAGAAGCAAGAAGGGACGCTCCATAAAACAGGGACGGTGCACGTAGAGCAGGAAGGTTTACGCAGGTGGTGAAGCCGCAAGCGAGGCTATTTACAGCAACAGCTGCTGCATGCTCCATCACGGCAGGCGGCAGTTGCTCGCAGCTCACGCGTGCTGCATCTGGCGGGTACCAAGCCTCAGAAATACGAGTACACGGAAGACCGCTTTCCGGTCCCCCATACAAGCCTATATACCACGGTAAATGGTGTGAATGAGAAAAAAGCGCAGTTGCTGCAGCAGAAGGCATCATTGTCTTCCGAAAAAAGAAATGAATCCATCAGAATTGATTTCTTGCTTCTTTTATTACAACCACACTTCCTTAAGGACAGCTTAATTTGAATGAGATTTCTTTTCTTTTTTTTCTTTTTTTTTCCAAATGAATCGGGAAAGACGAGCTCACAAGAGGTCGCTTTTCGGTACCTCCCACACCTAACCGAACTTGCAAGAGGAACTAGCGTGAATTTGAAGGAGATGCCGTTAGCTTTCAACAGTTTAGAAAATATAAAATACAACTGAAAACTCACAAGATTTTTTTTTGTATCATACTATACACAAAACTTAATCGTCTAGTTTAAGATGGGTTTGAGAAATTAACAATTAATTGGTCAGCTAAACCAAATATACGAAAAAAAAACTTTTTGGAACCCGTCATTACACGTGAACACAAAGTGCAAATTTCAACGGAACTGTACTTAGTTGGCGAGACAAGTATGTAACCTCGAGTTTGTATTCAATAAATAGTTGCCCAGAACACATGATAGCCAAGGTACATCAAAGTTTATCAAATGCTCATTCGTTACTTCGTCCATTTATTGGAAGCAAACATTTTTACCATAGCTGTTGTATTTTGACAATATTTTTATTGTATTTCAGTACATTACATATATTTTACTCGTTTTTATTTCACGAAAAAAGTTGATTTTAATATTTTTAATGAGACATAACACTTTGATTGAACCCAAATTTTACCATTCTATTGCCAACTTAAATAAGCACTCGTAAAAGTTTACTTCAAATATATTTTCTGATGTACCCCAAAAAGTTATATAGAGTTGTAAACAAAGATTTTCTCATTTGCAGCGAAACTTCAAAATCGGTCACGTTGTTGTGCTTTATGGCTGCGTCAAGAATGGAAATATTTACTGATTTAGATGAGGAAGTAGATTTTATATTATAAATAGATACTTCTTTTCATATCAAGAAAATTGTGCGGCAGAGACGTTGAAGCAGAGATCCAGGGAGCGAAGCTCACCTGCTTCCACGAAAGTAACTGATACTAAATGCAATCTCCGGTGGCAAAAAGGAGCTTAACACACTTCTTCGAATTCCACTTGAACATCCACCCCTAATTCTGACAGCTCTCCTTCCCATCTCCTCTCCAATTCCCTCTCTCGTCACGGTTAGGCGGAATAAATAAACAAAAGTAATAAGGTGGAATAAAAAATACTAATAAATACATAATAGGTACTCTGTTTGTGGTAGTCAATCGCTAATTCGACTCTTTGCATAAGCGACGTCGTTATTTAATTCAATCTATTGTATGTATACAAATGATACTTATTCAACGATCACAACTATGAAAATAATTCCGAATACAATGATTAAGATAAAATTCAAAGGTAATTTGGATGGTGTTACTACCAAATAAGGGAGCATAAAATGTCCATTTGTTTATGTTTATACAACCTTTGTAATTAGTTGTATCGTTGTGTAATGTAGATTACAAAATTTACATGTATAATAACAAAATGGTTGGACTTGACTAACAGCAGTTAATTCTTAGAGCGACGGAGGAGAGCTAATTAGGAGTGTAAGTGCACCTGCAATTGAAAGGAGGGTAGCAACAACAAAAGTCGCGTTTAATGTAGCGTCGTATAGGTGAAACTGAAGACTGAAATTGACTCTCACTATATCTTGCTAAAGGTCTGTATAATGAACCTACCGTCATTTAAAAGACACAAAACCGAAATATTTAAAATAGCAAACTTAGTATTTGATTAAGTATTCTTCAATTCATACAGTTTTAGTCGTGTTTTTATTCTAGTGTAATTACGTGTTCCGGAACGAAACATACACACACACACAAACAGTGAAATAGATTAAAGAAACCGTCGTTGCTTTTCGCACTGATATGAGATATTAAAGTTCGTTTATGGCTGTAACAATTATTTTCAAAAATTCCTCACAATATCCGCATACCCACTTCTCGTTTTATAGTCATCTCTTCACAGATACGCTTCACCACTGCGATCTAAATGACGCTGCAAACGAAGCAATACAATCCCATACTCCGAATGCAGATTGGAAAATAAACCGCAGTGTTGACGTAAAATTATACTCTATATTCCCACAGAAACGTCTGACGGACGATTAAATGAACCCAAAGCTCGTACCGACAGAAAAAAACTATTTAACGAACGCAGGTTGGGTTTGATTCGTAACGCGAAGCGCGGAGCAAGTGGTTTAATATCAACATTGGTCAGAAGTAGCTGGACTGGGAAACTTTTTCCTCTTCAAACAATGACAGCACATGAATACGAAAGAAATTTATATATTTTCAAAATTCAATCGGCATAACCATTACTTGGCCTATATCTTGATTATTTTATTTCCAGTTACAAAACCTATTCTGGTACAAGATTGAAGATTCATCACATCGAATAAATGCTATTTAAGAGTAACTGATCACAGAGCTCAAGTAATTTGAAATTTGAAATGTGTGTAGACATCACTATTTAATTGTAACGTTTTCTATCATGAAGCAAATGACATAATTTACACATATTCGCACGGAAATAAATAATGGTAAAGAGAGGTAAGTGATATTAACTGGTTTCCACTGAAGAGAAAGAAAAATAAGAAAAAACAAACTGGAAAACATAACTAAATAGAATGGCTAGTGTGCGTCTTTCGTCAACATCATCAAAGCCCGCCCCCCCCCACAAAAAAAGGCATTCCTCTACATAATTAAACTGCAATTGTCCGTACCACTAATCTATCTAATGAATAAATACATACGAATGTCTGTATGTTTGTCGGGCATGTTTTGTTTTTTGTTTTTTTATTTGAGGCTTTACGGCTCTTCGTCATCGAGGTCAATAGAGCCCTAAAAACGTGTACAGGTAGGGAAAATGCAGTTATGCACTAGGGAGAGCCAACATGACTCACCCCGCGTGTGGGACTCGCCGAATGACTCAACCATACCCAATAGAAACCCTCCTGAATTACAACTCAAAACTCAAATATCAACATATCTCAAAACATTACATATGTCATTATAAAAGAAGAAGAAGAAAAGAAAGAAGAAAATGAAAGATACCCTAGCCCTAATAGCGTCGGGATCGAAAAGAACACGAGGTGACCAAGGAAGGTCAGGAAAGAGAAAGGAAGGAAGGAGCCTATGCACAAGTAAGTGGAAGTAATGCCAGACTCAGCTCGGGGCCCCGTGTTTGCCAAACACGTACTTACTAGATGTAAGTCCCCTGAGGGGTCGGGCATGTACACTTAAAAAAAATTAGTAAAATTAAGAAACGTTCTACATGAACCATTAAGCTATTTTGAACTTTTACTCGTCAATCGCCAACATAAATTTACGCGTTTTTCGGGAAAGCGCTACACCGGGAATTGTACATAGAGCATGGGTGTCGTCAAAAGAAGCAGTGGGGCGAGCGCTTTCAGAAAAGTCATCAAATAATTTTATCATGTCAACTGATATATTTTTTGAACGTCGTGAAAATTTTCTAGGGTCATGAAGTTTACACCTTACAGAAATTCAATGGTAAGAGGGAGGTAAGATTTGAATTCACGGGCAATGTTAGGTGAGTTCAGCATGTTCAATATAAGAAGAGTACTTTCACCAACATTATTGATCGTAAAAATTTTCTCTACGCTTTTGGCCAAATTTTATGCAGTTAGAAGAACTGGGGAAGCCAGCAACATTACCGAACGTAGTTTTCATTAAAAAAAATAACTTGCACAGAAAAAAAATTCATATTTATCGCGGGTTTTATCAATAATACCACATCAAAGAATATCGGTATTGCCAGGAGTATACATGGATCACATTCGACTACGAATTAATTACTAAAGGGATATATTTACCTACATGAATTGACATTTATGATGAATAAAAATTAAACGAACCAAAAACTATTTTTCTCACGGAGCACATCACTCCCAGAGAATCGTATGAATTATTTTCCACGATCGATTTTTTATTCAATGCCATGCTAAATAGGCATCGAATATTATGCATTGATGTTATGGAAATGAAGAGAATAAGTTATCAAGTGAGAATGAGTTGCTATCGCAGGAGGTAAGAGCGGCTCCCTAAATCGCAAAATCCAAATCACGAATAATGTAGTGAAAATTACGGAATACTACAATAAAGAAAGTACTACGTTTATTAAATTTAATAGTCAAACGTTCTATATCTTTCAGGTTTTTTAGGAGACGAGGCCAATATATGGACAGCGAACGTTAAGACTTTATTACCTCAAAATTATTTTTCTTTCTGCATACGTCAGCAGTAATCACAGGTACATCACAGTAATCAGAAAATGAGGATTCCAGCAGCGTTATCTTAAATGACACAGATGAGTAATGAAATTTCCCCAAAGAATTAAAGCACTCAGGAAAGTTAAGTTAGAGAGAAATGAAACAAAGAATCTGAAATTACACTTTCTTCTCCATCAGATTCCCAGAAAACTTCCGTGATAAAATCTAATTAATTTTAATATGGCGGAAAAATTCGATGAAAAACTCATTTAACTTAGAAGTCAGGTATTTCCGTTACTCGTTCAACTTGCACAAACCTCCCCAAACTTACACAAAGCACGAAAATCACAAGAGCTCTCTTTACGATTTGGACACAAAAGCAACCATGTTTTTTCCCCATGAAATGAATGAATACATATTTCCAGAACCATTAACTATTCGGCATACATTCAACTCCTCTAAGAAAATCTTAAAAATTTATGTAGCCAGTGGCTAATGGAACAACGTATATATGTTAATGAAAAACATTTCTCTCGTCAATACATTGAGTGGATGAAGAAACCAAAATAAAAGATCAAACATACTAGATTTCAAGTAACCAATCCTTTCAATTCAATATCCTTGGTGTTTAAAGTTAGAAAACATCCAAGACAAATATCCCCAACTGTAGAAATAGAAACAAAGATCTCTGATAGAATGTACTAATGAGGAGAAAAAGGTTCGTAAAATGGGAATTCCATGAAAACATATTCAGAGGGAGTACCGATGGGCAGGGGAGAGGAAAAGTTTGGGGACGAATATAGCATGACCATCAGAAGTTTATATGAGTATAATGTGAAGTCGTTTAAATTTATATTTAAAGAAAGTTTCATAAATAAAGTAACTTTTTAAAATGTTATGCCCATTTTCGTAATACCCCCGTATTCCTTCATCACTTTTAGTAATTACATTTTTGTATCCCTTAGATAATAGTACGGCAAAACAGTAAAACGTGTTTACACAGAAATGTCTAATTATGTATATCATGTAAGGTGAGATTATTTGTGTCAATTATTGATTCATGCTCTTGCTGATCGCCATTATCTTCTCGTTTATCGAAAGGATCTTAATCGTGAGAAATGTTATAACTGGTTTTCATACTCACTGCCATGAAGTGTGATACACAGAAATAAATAAATAATACATTTGTATCGAAATAGTTTCAAAAGAGAACTTTTTTCATATTTGGGTTAACATTAATTACTCCAAAATAATTTTTACATTTCAGCGAACAATCGGAAACGGTGTTAGCTGACACCGACAAAAGTGGGACTCAAAGAATATGAGTGGATTGATAAACAAACGAAATTTTAAAAACACGAAATATATATACACATTTTAACCTCCAAATCCCCAGATTGAACTTTACTAGTTGAAAAGTATTACCATAATTTATTTTTCACATTGTCACATTTTTCACATCAGTTAATTAAGACCATCTCAAGGCATTTTATTTCAAAACTACTCAAGAGATAAGTCATACTCGGAGAAAAATAATTGTTCTAGGAAGGAAAGGTCTTGAAGATAATCCGTGATTCTTTTCAGCTACTCTTTCCAACCCTCTTCCAAACACGTCGAACTCAGAAGCTCTCTATCTTCATTAGCCATTTCCTCTGAGGACTCGTACCTTAATGGTAGCCATCAAGCATATGTCTCCATCGCTCCACTCAGTCGTCTCGAAGGAATCTACTTATGCCCTCTGTGGCACAGATAAAACTATTGGACCAACTTCCTCCGCTTCTTCACTCAGTTCTCTTGCGTCCCCCGAGCTTCAATAACGAGTTCGAACGAAGGTGATTTCCGCGAAAAGAGTGGCAGAAGCATTATCACTTAATGAAAACGGAGAATTGATTTAACTGACGAAAGGAAGGAATTTGAGAAACATTTCTGTCAAGTATACGGGCATTAATCTCAATAAGAAGAATGAAAGAAAGAAAAAAAGAAAAGAGAATGCTTGAATGGAAGATACAATACGTCACCAACATCAAGAGAACTTCGACAAACCTTATCGCTTCCAAAGGAGAATGTATGTTGACATACCTAAATCTCATTCATTAAGATAAAATAATTCTACATTCTTCAGAAATCTGTCATTGTAAACGACTACATCAGCTGATCAAATTAAGGAAGCTTTGTCGCAATCTTCAGGACATCCATACAAAAAATTGAAAAGAAAGAAGTTGTGAAGATAGTGGCATAGACGACTTTTTCTGTGAATTTAAGAACGAGAACGTTTTATTCATATACTTTGCGCTTCACTTAACCATCAGATCTTCCAAGCTAGAGAATTATATAAAACGTAATGAAGAGTCGAGGGCCGCTGTGAAATACCCTAAAGCGCTTCGAATTTCAGGGAGTCAATATTTCAGTGTCGGAATGAAAATCACGAAGACAATGACAATCTGAGATACAAACTCAGCGATGACTCACGAGAAATCGTCATAAATTACAAGGTCGTCGCAGGAAATGTTCTAACTGACGTATTTCTGAGTACCACGTACTACTGCGATTAAACGCGATATCCATGACGACAGATGAGCATGGAACAGTCACAAACTGTACGTATCAGCATTGCTGTCTCATCTTCATTACGAAAGCACCTACCTTCCAAGAATTATGGTAGGAGATAGGTTGCGAAATTGTTAGTATTGTTTTTTTTTATTGTAGTATTTGTAAATGGGAAATGCAGTGTGATACTGAAGCTTATCTATATCGCGCGATAGAAGGAGGAAGGTGGGTGGTAGGCTATTGTTAGTAGGTAGGCCACTTAGTCGGGTTTACCGTCAACTTGGTCCACGTAGAGGGATCAGCAGGGGCAGTTAGTAATAGTTAAGAATTATTGATACTAGGAGAAGTAGGAGATGGATAGAATAAAGAGGGTTCCCTTTTCAGTAGTGACAGCTAAGTGAACCGAGACATTCATGTAAAAAGCTACAATTTTTTTCTGGCCCCACCGGGAATTGAACTCGGAATGACTGATGAGCAAGAACGCTAACTCCTGANACCGAAGTGAATAGATTGAACGTAAAAAAATTAAAATTAATGTAAAGTTTTATAATGTATCATTAGTTATAGATATTCACTTCATAAAATTATGTTAACATTTATAATCACAAATATTGTTATTGAGTTTATATCCGAAATCAATAGCTACTGATAGTTTACCGAAATCACTGTATCATTCCGCGATATATTTACAACAGTAATTTTCAGGACACACACACACAGGTATTCAAAATGCAATTAACGAATTTGTTCTGAATATATTCTTCCAGGTGACGGAAGATGAACATTTCAAGACAACATAACTCAATTATAAAAAGTATTACCAAATAATAATAAACTTCGCAGAGAAGCCATTAAATGAATTAAAATACCATATCTCTACTTAATAATGGGCGGAAATTTTTATAAAAATTATCCAGTATTATTGATCCAGTATTTAATAAAGAAGGACTTTTATATTTTTCAATAGAAATTATTTTCTAAATATTTGCAACGTTTTTAAAGAAATCTTCGTTACTAAATAGATATCCAATGTTCTTAAAGAAATTTGATCATTGTTGATGACGAATAATACCATTTAACATGCTTAACAGAATAATTATGAAATAATGAATATTATGGTTGTTTATTCCATTTATAACGATATTAATAAAATAGATAGTGTGCAATTTGTCCCTTGACCTCGCAAATTCTTTTGTCGCTGATTTCCGTAAGATCCCCGTGAGAACCCTTTATACATGTACTCAGTTCCAGGAAACCGCTAATACCGATAGCATGCATTTCGGGTACTTTTTTCTACTCCTACCAAAATTAATTTAGTTAAATACGATTTTTTTTTTTAAATTTCCAACTAAATGAATACACAATTCTCGAGATGTCTTAAAAGTCGAGTACTTTTCTTCCCATTACTATACAAACTGGAACGCCAGTTGCATATTATTTATCCTCAAAAAAGGGGGTTTCAGAGCACAAGTGAAGACAGACCTATCATCTGATTTCAAGATATTCCTTATTTACACAGCAATATATCTGGAGATCTGAGAAATCTGTACCTAATTTAATCCGGAACAAAGGACTTGGAAGACTGTCACATTGAAAAATAAATCATTTTATTCGTTATGACACACACACACATACGTTATATATATATATATATATATATATATATATATATATATATATATATATATATATATATATATATATATATATATATATNAGAAAAAATTAGACTTACTTTACTGTGCACTGAATCTTTCATATGTTGCTGACTCCCCGTTGCGCAATTTCGGACGATAAAACTTTTATTACCATTATTATTAGGCTTTAATATTTACAGGAACTTTTAAGGATATTTGCTAACTTGATATTGAGTGCTTTATTCAGCACGTGCAACAATTAAAAGCTTGATATAGCTTATTTGTAGTACTCTATTTTAGTTTTATTTTGGTAGAGAGAGGAGGTGAAAAGAATACATAGATGCATTTAAGTTAATGATAATTTTTTAGATAGTAAATTTTTGATCATAGGGGTTTGACAATATCTTTGGAAAATCGAGATTTAATTCTGTTTGGAATATTTACATGTTTAAAAATGTACTTGGACACGAGGGAAATTGGTGATAAAACCTCAGCGCTATCGCTCTGTGCGAATAGAACTACCGTCGACACCATGCCCCATTCATCGTCACCACAGTCCACTCGAAGTGACAAGACGACCATTCCATCCATCTCACAGTCATCGCAGCTACTGTCGTCGCCGCGACCGCAGCAAACACAAGCGCGTGTGCATCGCCCCGGGATGTTAGTAGCCACGCTTCGTCAAACCAAACAACCCGGCGAGGAGAGCGAACTTACAAAGACGAACGTCCCATGTTGTCACATTGAGGTATCCCAACGAGGTCACATTGATCCTCTATTACGCCAATGGCGTCATGAACTGTCGCGTTCGGTGTGTAAGCACTCTCTCCACGCCTCAACAGTCCAGGGAAATTACCTCCAGGACTTGACTGCGAGTTATGGTTTAGAGGCAATGGCGCGTCCACAAGCAGGTGCACGTCATCAGCGTTGATCCGACATTGGTCGAAATAATATTTAACATAAATGTACAGTACTACAGAAACTGAAGTTTTTTACATCTGTTGATTCCGGGTAGTTCATTCAATGTGATCAACTACGCCGAAAATTAGACTCCACAATTGTTTTAAAATGTTTACTTTGACTGCATATTATCGAAGAATTTCAAAACTAACTGAAAAATTAGAACGTAATTCTCTAAATTCTTTTTCAATTTCTGAGATATCTTAAGTACTAATTTTGGTAAGAAACCAATCATTCAGTTAAATACATCGATAGTTTTATTGTATGTAAAAATATTAGAATTCTCAGCAACATTTCGGTTGACATAATATGAACTCATGGTCATATACGTTACGTTACAGAATTGTAACCTGTTTTGTCACAAACATTTTGAAAAGTGAAATAATATGAGGCATCATACTTTTCATTATTTTTACCAGAAATATCGTATGAAGTACAATAGCTGAAGAAGCCAAATTTAACCCATACTCGGCAATTTAAAACATTAATGGGGTAAAAAATATTGGAAAACATAAAGCCAATGTCGTAGTTTTAACACGGTTTAGAAAATACAATATGAANCCAATGTCGTAGTTTTAACACGGTTTAGAAAATACAATATGAATGAATGGTTCTAGTAAATAAACGAATGAGTAAATTGCATTACATAGATTTAAAATAACATTTTATTCTAATATCTTCATTACGTCCCACATGAAACTGTCGTTGCCGATCGAGCCACCCACGTCGACGACTTATTTGATAGTATACTATTCATAGTGACACATATGCTCAAAATGTGAAGCTAGGGCTCTAATGACCATGATGTTGGCAAACCCTAAAGTCCCATTAAAAATACATTTCAAGCGGCGAAATAAATAGTGGTGTTACTCAATATAATGTAATTTTGAGAAACTAAGTATTACTAGAAGTGTTGTAAAAATCAATAATAAAATATTTTCAATGTCACAAATGCTTTATAATAAGTTTCCGTAACTTCCGTTAAACAATGATGATTAAAAATCATGTTAGCAACATAATTGAGTTACTCCAGTTTTCTCTGAATAGCGTAACAGGTTACCTGTAAGGTACACCTCACAGGTGAAACAGATTTAGGAAGTACAATAGTTTCAGTGTCTCACTCAGTTCACTTATACTATCCATTGTAATATCATGCACATTTTCACCATGTTTACAATACGTCATATCAGACAATGTACTCAGAGTGGGAAGGTAAAGAGGTGTAAATCACGAAATTACACAATTGTTCCCACAACAAATGATTGCCTCGCAAGTCAAACTTATGCTGCGAACTATCGGTCAATAAGAGAGTGATTACATGTTCTACTATTCCATTTAACAGATTTTGCAATGGAGAGAGAGAGAGAGAGAAGAGTTACACCACTTTCCTTTTTGCTGCCTAATTTATGAAAATTTACAATGCTCGTTTTCAATATGTTTCAGGAGGACGAATCACTAAAACCGTCACAAAGGTGACCCGCAAACCAAACCAAAAGACCCTTCAGAAAATTACATTCCGCCCCGCATACCTTCGAGAGCAAACCATTAGAGCGCTACAGTGTACGACACATATAGCAAGGCTCAACTTACGCCCCCTCACCCCGCAGTCACCCTTCCGCCACACCACTTGCACCGTGTTACAATATCACGCACAACGGGGCTCAGGTATTCGCTAATTACCTCCACAAACCACGCGGGCGGACGGCAGTTGAACAAAGGGGCTACGCGGGAGCGTTGGCTGGAAGGTCGTGACGCGGAGGGTGGCACCGGTGGCGCGGGTGTGGTAGGGCACATGTGGGGGACAAGAAATAAGAGGTGTAAACAGCATTGATTTTAATGAAAAAAGTTAACAGGGTTTCTGTTTCCCATCAAATGTTTAGGTTTTAAACTATTCTTTTAAATTAAATACGTTAAATGATCTTGTTCTTTATCAAACCATTGCTCTAGTACGTTCAAAACAAATTCCATAACTATTTTCCTGCATGTTTTTATTGTTTTCTTATTATATTTGTGTACATTAATTATATAGCCTACCCAGGTCCGGGTTTTTCAACGGTTTTTCTTCGGGTAGAGGCGGTTTTTACTCGTATATACTGGCTCTTGTCTCTGGGGAGAGTGGGCGGGGTGGTCTTTTTTTTTTCTTTTTTTTTCGTATATTTCGAGTGATGGGTTTTGAAGCCAGCAATCACCAATAAAAATTATGGAGTTGATATTAAATGCAAAAATTAATCTCGAATTTAGAGTTATTTCAATAGTTTGGATTTATGAACAACAACATTACATCCGAATTAGTAATTAAAACTTGATAAACAACCTACACTAGAGGGAATTCCCACGTGTGATGCTATGATCTCATTCATCTCTTAAGAGTTTCGGTACAATTCCGCTAGAGCTCAGAGTTGATGTAAGCGAGCACCATTGTTGTTTGCTCTTACAGAAGCTGTGAAAGCGTGCACACCGATCAAACTCCCAATTCAAATTAGAGTGCAAACAGGTACTACGCGATTATTCCAGAAGGGAAGCCCTTCTGGGTTTGTGAGAGTTAAATGAGATAAATTCACAAAACAAACTTGAAGTACAGGAAGAAAGTTGTTTTGGAAATCGTAGACTAGGAAGCACTAAGTAAACTCACCATACATTTTTTATATTCAAAATAGTAAACACGTTGAACTATAGTGAGTGCATTGATGCAATAAAAATGTATTGTCCTGGAAGTTCTAAACAAATCATGATGTTACAAGGGAATCATCCACTTGTTCAATTAACGTCATATCTATAACAATTAAATTTCGTTCAATTTGTAGTCGAATACACGCGAAGAAAAAATATTTCATGTATTCCGGAGGGCTAGTATTTTACCTTAGTTAGTCCGTCACAAGCAGATTAAAATACGCATTAATGTAATAAACACATATTTGCCAACAATAACGTATTTTTTAAAGAAAAGAATCGAATAATCCAAACAGCGAACGCGCGAGCAGACATTACTCAATAAGAGAAAATAAAAGAGTATAACAAAATGGAAAACAGATTAATCAACAATAACAAAAATTTAATATTCTATGTAAAACAATATCAACCACATTAGTCAAATAATTAATTTGTGAATTGATTCCGAGATAAATGAATTTTAAGCTCTTGGATGAAATAATCTCTCCCAAAATTGATAAGAATTGTCCTAAGCATAATACAATAGCATTCTCTTTACAGATCAAATTCAAGAATTAAAACGTGAAATTACTAATTTGCTACATTTTCGACGAAGATGAGGCCGTTGTATTCACTTGTGGATTCTTTGTAGTTAATATAGTTCAGGTTTATCCCCCTCACCACGGTTTGAGAGGGGTCATATGAATAAAGAATACGTCGGGCAACGATATTCAGAAATATTTCAAACCCAGTACTAATCATCCAAGATTTTGTTTCACAATTCAGAATGTTTCTTCCTGTACTTACTTCCTTGAAAACGCAAAATAGATTCTACACAAGAAACCACATTAAAATGTACGAATGGACAAGGAACAAGTTTATGTCAGAAATGATTCATTTAGAGAACGATGAGTCGTGCGATTTCGACTGTTGATGTCTCAACGGAACTTGACTCACCTCACCACATAGTTGCCGGAAAGGAGAAATAATGATCACTCGTCAGGCAAATAGATATGATGAGATCCATGACACTCGTTTGCCTTACCTGGAAAGAAAGAAACAAATCATTAGAAAAGGATTTTACTATTCAGGGTATTATTATACAAGTAACTACTTCAATAACATATAATTATAGATTATAAAATAATATAACAAGAAAAAGTTTACTATGATCAAATATTTCTTGACAAAATAGTTTTTTAAACTGGAATGCACACAATACGTTTATAAACAAATAATTATTATTAATTTATATATTCATGATTGGAGCAAGCAAGGCTGAGAACTGAACTGTAAGTTGGTCGGCTGGGGTTTAAGTCAGAATAATAAGAAAAGTGTTTAAAAAAATTCATTTGATTTATTTCGCATTTTTGTCGTAAATATGGTGAATTTGCGTTTAGATACTATTTTTTAAACGTATGAAATATTGGGTGAATTAGCAAGGGTTATGACGTCACTGATTTTTAAATTTACTTTGTCCGGTTTTTTTTTTTTCATTGTATTCTTATACTGTTTGTGTACATTATACGTCAAATTAGACGACGTAAAAGAGATATTCCGACCCGCTACGTCGAACGAAGAACTCGCTATATATGGCACAAAATTGAACCACATACCAATCTATTTTAGGAAAGTTGTCACGCTGTCGCCTACAGTACTTAGCTGCACGATTGGCAGGACAGGTTGATCCATCGTCGACGTGATACAAATTTGAAGAAGCCGAATGCGGATACTGAATCTTTGTTTCCCAAACGAATCAATGCACGACAATGATTGTTATTCTTTTGCAGGGTTTCTTCTTGAACGTATTAACAAGTGTATTATGATACAAGGTATATGGAACCACACAAATAAAAGTATAGAATTTTAATGGGTAGTTACAGAATACTACAAAGTTGGCAAAACCAATCTGGGACGAGAAACTCAGGACATTTCACTTATTTTCGTGAATAGTCGATCCACCAGATAATTTAGGCTCGTCAGGTAAATTATAAATCGGCACAAAGAAAAACAAAAATTAACATACCCTCTCATTTTAAAAAAAAACATTTTCCCTTCAAGTCATGTTTACACGTTATTTTTACATTGAATTACATTACACATCCCTCCAATATTCGAGAAAATGTATACTTGTAACTGCCAGCTGCAATGAGCGTTGCAGACCGTCCCCAAAGAATCAGCTTACACCAGCGACAGCTGCAGGGTCTTCGTTTTTATTCGCGGACGTCTCTAAATAGTTCAACGCATCTGAATTCACTTTTGAAAACTGGTCATGCAAAATACCCCGTCCTCATCTTTCGCAACAAATACTAATCAGTTAAATTTAAACAGCTCAGTGATAAAAGCAGAAACAATGATTGCTGTTACTGCTGCTTTTCCAGATAAACATACATTCATTTAGACTTTATAGAGAAGCGAAACTCTAGTGTTCACAATTATTGCCCTTCATACAAATAGTTTAAAATTGTACGGATAGTCATTTGAGAAAGTATGGAAATAGTGACATTATTTATTGGACGAAATAACACACACACAAAAAAAAATCCTATCCACGAAGCGACATACTAAATTTTAATTTTTGTCTTTAAATTAACGTCTAATTAAATTATAATCTTCAACGACTCTTAATAGACAAATTATAATATTTAACCACACAACGCTAAAGCTAACATTGTCTTCAACAGGTGTTTACCTACTAATAACATGTCATGAATGATGATAAATAGAAATCAACAAACGTCGTGGGGTTAAATATAGCAATTTTACAATCAAAAGTTATATCCCTTAACTTATTAAGATAATAATAATAATTATATCTTATAATATTCGAAGAAGGATTATTCTTTGGAGAATAATTTGCTTTTATCAATATGTTATGAATAGCTATATAGATGCCTGTTTATGGGCGTGATGTAGTTCGATCTATTCGCGGTAAAGATATTACAATAAGATAAGCTGAAAGGATCTTTAGTTCAACACTCGCGTAATTTCCGGAGGCAATCATTGTCGAGACGGGATCGCTGGCCTGCATAATATATTAATACTTCTACGCCTATACTTCATCTGCCGTTTTTATTGTATCAAACTGAGTAAACAGCAACACCTGGCAAGTGCGATCAACTCACGTAGTAAATAGAGGACGAAGAAAAAATAAAAACTGACAATCTTTAACAGAGTCGCTTTAGTAAGTACAAAAAGAAATGTGATCAACAACAAGAATTTAACATGATTTGTTCGTAGAGTACAAAGATTTGAAATAAAGAAGATCTTCAGGAATAACGATAGTCTCATGTTTGTGTATTCCAAGAGAATATCTTAACACTTCCAAAATAAATAAGTAATGCAGTAACCTCTTTGATACGAAATGTTTTTAAATGGATATTTAGGACTCGCCAACATTTAGGTCATTAGAGTCCTGACACGAACTAATAAGAACCGGACGTTTGGAAAAGAAGAAAATCAGATGATATGGATCATACGCAACCAAAAAATAAGTATAGAGAGAATACTTGACACCACTTCCCCATGAAAATGATGAAACAAAAATCGCACACAAAATAGTAAACACAAGCAAAATGAAACTACGTAAAAAGAAAAGAACATTTAATTCTTGACACATTATGATCCAGTTTCTTTCCTATATCGTATAAACCTTTACATTACATTACATTATTTATTGAAATAATCTTAAACTTTATATAATTGTTACATATGTAAGACATAAACGTAAAACACCGTCTGTCCTAAACCTCCTTGTCTGTTGCTAAAACAATACAAGGAACTAATTGCATTTCGTTCTGTTTTTCGCACCTCTGTTCTTTATGCTGCACAACTTTCAAGTACTAGGCGTTGCCCATCATTGCCAGCAAATAGGTGTGTACATTCCTATCATCCCTTTGGTAAGACTGACGTATGCTTCCAATTTTGCTCACATATATCATGAAAGCTTTATATTTACTTTGTCTCTATTAATTTCGCGCATATTTTGATCGTGATCATGTCGTATTTGCGATATTCTCGAAAGTAAGAAGCCCGCTCTGGTGCGTATAATGGGCAATCCCACCTTATACAGTCCACATAATATAATTTTGTGCAAACAATTATAAGATTCATAGAACTTATTCTGCATATAAAATCATTTTAATTTTTCCGCCATAATTTTTCCGTCACATACAAACATTTATGTAAATTTGTTCTTACATTGTAGAGCAAAAATGTAAATCAAAATCTATTTTGTCAATAAAACGGGTCCAAGGAAACCGGAGATCAGGAAAAATGAGTTTGTGGTGTATTTACACAAAAGAGTATGTCAGCTGAGTATCCGCACTGTTTGGTTGGTTTGCCACAGAATACAACAGTGCATGAGGTATCTACCATGAAATTATAAAGGTAAAATGGTTTCCTTCGTTTATTTTCCTTAGACTTCTGGTTAGTGTCAAATGACATTAACCATCAACAAACATTTAGAACACACTTGAATGAATTCGCACTGTAACAGACAGTTCGAGCAAAGATGAGTGTGTCCCGGAAATGCCAACTGCAAGCATGCCTACGCGAATTTTTTACTAAAAAAGCAAACGAAAAGAGAGCACATCATCAAGGGAAGTTTATATTTACACGAACTGCATCATGCTACAAACAGCACTGGCAGCTGAATGAGAGATCGGAAAATATGGGCGACACTGAGAAAACACAGAGTGATGCAGTAAAGGAATTCAAACCGCAAAAATGTTAGGTGAAAAATTAACCGTAAGTGTAAAGGTTACAGAAAAGTCTAAGTTCCAAATTTCATGGTTGTTTCAAACGCAGATATTTTATACAATTTTTAAATAATCGAAAGTAATGTTATTATTTTATATAACTAATATATTCCATTTTTAAAAGAGCAAAACATAGAAATAACATTTTTGAAAGAAATAAACTACTTTCACAAAAAAAAGCAAACTGTAAGTCATTCTGAAACAACTTCCTGAAATGCAAGAACGAACCTTCAGTTTCTACGTATTTTCATTCCAATATAAATATAAAAATTAGAATGAAGCGACAGTGCATAGGAAAGAACGCGGCAGCCCGTGTCCTCGCGCAAGCGAGAAGAGCAAACCTCAATCCGACATTTCTTTGAGCATTAAATCTACTTGCAGTAAAGACAAAAAAGAACACCGCCAAGCGTCGTGAAAGAAAAGCGACGCGTATTTGAAATCCTTCTTGCAGAACCTTCGTCATTTTTTCGCACTTGACGCAGCGAGTTAGGTGTAAGAAAGAGGTGTATGTGTGTGCGTGTGTCTGAGTGAAGGGTTTTGGTGCTCGAGAATCGTTGGAGAACGAGGAAGATATGACGAAGGTAGCACATGAAAGTATTTGCACCATATACCATTTCACGTGGAAAGGTCCGCAGATGTTCATGGGTTCGTTTAGGAGCTATTGTTCAAAGTTGTGCAGATAATTAAGGTTTAGGTAATATGCTAAAATAACTATTGTTTTATGATTTGAGAGCTAATGATCCATTGAATTAGAAAAATAAACTTATATCCGTTTCGAACGAAATAATTAATAATGGACTTCACCAGAAAACGTCTTTTACTGGAGATGAAAATCCGATGAAATGACACCATTCAATTTTTTCATTAAAAGAAAAAGCGAGAGAAGACACGAAGTTGATTTTGATTAATAAGCTGGAGCAGATACCGCTAAAAGTACAGGAAGATTTAGCTAACTTCGATTTATTCTCAACATTAACGAATACAGAAAGATAACCGTGAAGTGTCATTAATCAATTAAATGTTTACCTTCCCATGACTTATTTTCAAAAATGTTTTAGAGAGAAGATATATATA
>NNCF01126069.1:1095297-1123295 GCA_002313205.1 Laupala kohalensis
ATATATATATATATATATATATATATATATATATATATATATATATATATATATATATATTCCTCCTATTAAGTGTCGGTATATAATTAATAGAGGATATTTTTAAAATAAGAATAACATCATTAGTGCTGCGTGTATCAGTAAAACAACAAAACCGTTAAATGGGCGTTTATAATTTGTGTTAAAGTGGCTCCGTTTGTTGATTCTGATACGAACATCAGGACAATCAGTTATTTTAGATGACTAATTAATCCGTTGCCTAGTAATTTGATTCAAATACTACTAAACTGTTATGGAGAAATGCGATTCTCACAAGTCCTCATTTCATTATTTCCCATTAATTGTGAACAATTATTTCCAAATATAACTTAATTATTATTTTTTTAATGCTAATGATAACCAATTTAGAGTTGGCTTCAAGTACTCTGACAACACTGGGAACATAGATCAGGAAACTAAAAATGGAATAACTTGACTATAGCACAAAGAAAATAAGACTGGTCTGATTCAAAAATTTTGTGAGCATTTGCCAGTAAGTTTAGTCGAAACATAGGACTTGATAGCACTTTCTCCAGGATAGAACGTATTGACTTCTTTACATATGACGCAAATGACTGAATCAGAAAATAGTTATGCTTGCCTGAACAGAAGATATCAACAATAAAGATACAAAAGTTGACACATTTTCATGTTACGTCAGTTATTTTAAAAGAAAGACAAAAGAAAATTTATTTCAATATTAATTCCCTTCGATGTCGCTGACAACTCTGAAAACACATGCAAAGAGGATTCCGCTGTGTGTCTACATCAACCACTATCAATTTCAGAGTACGATCTGCATAGCCTTGATAAAAGCACAAGAACATACATTAAAAAATTAAACCAAACCCGGCATCGCCCTTTCTAAATCCTCGATCCCTCACGGCCCGGAAAAGGACTGCACCAGGAGGAGATCCGGCAACGCAGAGACATGGAGCGAGGCGGGACACATGTCCTAGGGGCGGCGCAGACGTTCCCAGAGGATCACATGGCAGCAGAACCAGCGGAGGCGCTGGAAAAAATGCAGAGGATGCTCGGAGCCACGCACGCCGCCCCCTTGCCTCCAGTATACACCACGTAATGAACAACGCGTCATGTCCAGGAAATTAGAATAATATAATGATAATAAGAAAGTTTTTTAAGAATAGACTACATCGAAAGAGAATGAATGTAAATAACGATTTTTTAAAGAAATTTCTAAAACTCGCCTATTTTAAGTAAAAATGACTAAAATATTTCCATTTCCTTAATTTTATAAATTTACGAAATAAAACAGACGAATTGAATTCGTTAGTGTTAAATTAATGACATGTTTGTTACTTTTTTATCTTTTAGTAGTTTTTTGTAGAATAATAATATTGGCAGTTCAAGAGAAGTTCCTAAACGCGGAAAGTTTCAATGAAACATTTGAATGCATTAAATAATTCATGGAGAGAATTATATGGTTTCTATAGCGTTGGAGGAACCGGACAAGGCATTGTTTAATAAATTCTTTAAACAAATTAATCTCAAAAACCAGGACAATTTCTTTCAATTTCTTAGATTTGCACACAATGGAGTCACAATTTTCTGAAATAACACTAGGACAAATCTTAAAACTTAATGAGAGCTTATTCAGAATTAAGGTGTAGAATGTATGACAATAGGTTCAATTATTTCTTCTCAACGTCACCTTTCTTGTCTTGGTAAAAGCTCAGATTTTATCGTGCTTAAAGAAAAATTAACATAAACAATTCCGAAAAAAATATCCGACAGTTCAAGTACTTTTATTACTAGAAACATCATTTCTATACCTAAGAATGCCAAGCTTTCTTTGTACTGTTTTACTTTCAATTTCATCAACCTGTCACACATCATAACAAATCCTCAAGCAGTATTATTTGCACCAAAGAAAATACAAACTTTTATACAGCAACGTGAATTTCACTTTTTACATGATCTTTTGGTAAATATATATCTCAGTAATATAAGAAAGAATTATTATTGGCCTTGAGAAGCTATATTAATATTTCAATGTTCCATATTATTTGCATTAGGTTTATTAGAGGGATTTGTTTTCATTATCTGAGTCTTCCAAACCCCTCAACCTGTCCACGAAGATTATTTTGAAAGGGAAGACGAGAGGAAAGCACCCAATTACTTCGTAACTTTTCCCTCCCGTAATTATTCAAAATCACAGGCCAATTTACGCGTCACTCAAAAGTTCAGGAAACCTGTTTCCATCGTTGGTCACAACCCGGAAGCGCCTTAACATGCTTTAGATAGGTATATAAAGCAATCACGTTGAGTGAGGGCAAGTACGCTCTTAGACCATATTCAAAAAAAATTTATTTTCCACGATATAGGGACGGTTTAATTAATAGTGTTCGAATAGGATATAGAATATATTTAAGAAATCGAATTTCATCAACCTGTCACACATCATAACAAATCCTCAAGCAGTATTATTTGCACCAAAGAAAATACAAACTTTTATACAGCAACGTGAATTTCACTTTTTACATGATCTTTTGGTAAATATATATCTCAGTAATATAAGAAAGAATTATTATTGGCCTTGAGAAGCTATATTAATATTTCAATGTTCCATATTATTAATTAGAAAAAATATCTAGCATACCTCAACCTAAGGTCACACTAAAAACCAAACCGGAGCCGGAAGCCAACCAATCCGGTCTACTTCAAGATCCGTTTCACTAACGCAGTCCTTGAGCATGTTTATCTACGGATATATCAGCCCTTCCTCTTTGGCGTAAAATCACTACCATCAATATCAATATCATTCCAACGGCGTTACATTTCTTGTACCATCATTAACATATCCAATTAAATATAAGAACTCTACCATAACACTGACGTATAAGATTACGTGATCTTTGAAAACAAGTACCATGAAACTACGAAGGCTTCAGCGTCGAAAAATATAACATGCATTGCCTTCAATAAAACAACTCCACGGTAATCCCCAGTTATTTGTCTACGACAAATCCACGATCCTACAAACAAGTCCTCTTGTATACATTATTTTGTTCTTGATAAACTATTTCAGAACAATTTACTCTCAAAATTCACATGTCCAGCAAAATTCCAATCATTCACTATGTTGGACAATTAAAAGTTTAAGCACTACAGACAGGAGGCATATTTGTACTATTTCGATTATAAGCTAGCACTTCTTCTACATGGGTATAATAATTATTCTACAAATTACAAAAACAAAAAACAAAAATTTATCTCATTTCAACATAGCTATTATTATCAGTACCGGTATTTTAAGTTTTTTCTCAGCACTCTTAGCACTAACATGACCATCACTATCGTTGTTGATATAAAATCCTGATGACAATGCCACCATCGCCATTGGTACCGAATCTATCTCGATGTAATATTCATTAACGTATTTGAACGTATTGAACGTATTGAACGTATTCATGAACGTATTGAACAAGTGAATAAAAATGCAAAAATTTGAATTATATTCGTGTTAACTCTCTCAAAATACTGAACTATCCCAAGACAATTCATATGGACATTGCATCCACGTCCTCATATTCTGTTTCCATTTTATTTTAACTCAACTGTATACCCCTGCTCCTAATGTAAACTTATTCCATGAAATTCATCTCGATAGTATTTCCTGTTATAAAATAATTACATTATGTTTGATGCCGGATATGGCTAATCATATTCGCCACTGCCATCTAACTCACTACTATCTTTACTTCTTGTCTATCAGGTTGTTCTTCCTCTCATCTTCAGCTTGTCAGTTATTTTTTAATGTCGTTTGTTGTGCACAATCCTCCTCTTTTTTCAGCACCTCATATATTTCTTCTGTCTTCTGCAACGTTTCCGTCATTTTCATTTTGAGGACATCTTCAGTCCTAACTTCCGTTAAAAAACTTGCTTCTTTCCACGCCATACAAGTCCTATAAAATATCTTCCTCAATCCTCCTCTTAATTCCCACACATACACATGTGATTAGCTATTCTATTTATGAAATAATAGTTATTAAACAACAACCATAGAATTTTACTTTCGTCATCTCCATTTTCCTCCCCATCACCAACACCATCTGCTCCTCGCCGCTCTCAGCAACTCTTGACCTCCGCGCTCATTGCTCTATTTATAGAGAGCTCTCTGCTTCGTTTAACGCTCTCATCGTACACTCACGGATGCGGTTGGCGCGGTCGCTATCACCACTCCAGGGACACCATCGATTGAGACATGGCTATTTCATTAGCTTCACAGCCTCCACACTATTTTCAAAAAATTGAACAGCCCGAGTACGATTATAACGCAATTATATGAAACTCAGGTCGCAACTATACGAACGTAATTGAGCAATTAAGCGATGCGAGTTCCATCGTATTCGAAAGTTATTTGCTAATTCCAGCAATTAATTTACCTGGTACAGCAATCATGGAGAAGGCTTCACCACTTCTATTACGGTATTGCTCGTAATTAGAAACCCAGAGGCACGTACTTCGGAACAGAGACAAAACTTTTCGAAATGAATGAAGAGACAATAGCTATATATTAATAGTCTAAATCATGCAGTTTATTTTTTTGGAATGTACAAATTACAGTATCGGAAATATTTCGAATTTCTCGTACTAGACACCTCAGCTACAATACCGGGACCGTTTGACGTAGACATTTCTTTCGTATAACCATTATAATCAAAGATCAATTGAAATTATATTATGGGATCACGATTAATTTCGATTAAGTGAATACAAACTGTATATTACATTGCTTTGAGTTAGGGATAAAATTCTCAAGAATTTCTCTCTATGCAAAACTTAAACGATACTGATCATGATGAAAACAACAAACAATTATTATTATTAATCGATCAATTTATTCTAACATTAAATGAAAGAGATGATGAAAGTTTCAAAATACGATCAGGGTTCGAATTCGCCTCCCAATACCATCCCATTGAATGCAACAACTTTGTTTATTGGTGATCTGCGCCATCGAATGAATAAAAATTGCTCATAAATGGTCACTATTCCCCTAACTTCAAAGGTACCCCGGTCAAAAATAGTACAACGATAACAAAACAATACAAACAAAACCTACCAAGTGTACAAATCTACATATGGACTTCTTTGTTACTCACAGAAATATCGTCCAAGTTATTAACGACAGTGAATTTGGTTTTACTCTAAAATCTCAAACATGATTGATCGATACAACCCAAACGACTTCCAGTAAATTGCCAATCACGACCGAAACAATTTTCTCCGCGGCAGAAGCAACTGAAAACTAGTTAAGGAAACCTCCGGCAGCCTGCGCTGTCGGCGAAGTAGCAATTGACGTCGAGGTCAACGCGCGACAAGCGGTCAAACCGGAGGTCAGTTTTTGGCGGAGTGCTTGCTCGGAATAAGACGAGCACGAGTGGTAGGGAGATGGTGGGGGTCAAGTGCCGGCTGATTCACGCTCTGGACGGTTCTTCACTCTTCACACTATAATTCGACCGCACAGTGTGACTAAACGAGTGACTCAAAATTCTGGACCATAGTGCTGAGAAAATAGACATTCCACAAAGCAAATATTCACACAGAGATGAAATTTTGTATACCGTTTAAAGTCATAATTTCTAATAAAATATCAAAAGTTCACATCGATTCCACTTGTATTTTTAAAAAATATTCAAGGTCAAAGGCCCCGAAAAAAAAAACAACAGTGAAATAAGAAAAGTAAAGAGCGTATTAAGTTTGCTGTGTGAAAATATTGCGAGAACACGCGTACGCACTGTTTTTTAAACCGCGCTAGCTCGAAAATTATGCTTCGTAGGAAAAAAACCATATACAAACTTATGTAACTTTTTAATAACTATTTTTTACGATAAAATGTACAGCTGAAGATATATTTTCGAAAAACCGTTTTTCGAGGCCTTAGAACATGAATAAAGTTTTTACCACAAGTGAGAACGATGGGAACTTTTGATATTTCGTTTGAAGTGATGGTCTTTCGTACGGGTATACCAAATTTCATCTCGAAGCCAATTTTTGTCGAACCTCGCATTTTTTCTGTCTATTTTTCCTGGGCTACATGCATTGCCTGTACATCTTTAATATACTAATGTAGTTTTGCTGGTATTGGATACGTATTACAATTGATGTGTCTATCCTCTCAGCTTTCTTGGCACAAATTCTTGAGTTTAATTATACTACCTCAAATTTTAACTAAAAAAGAGGAAATACTGTCAATTACATTTATGTGTCCGGAATGATAAATGAAAAGAAATGTTTATAATTAACAATGGATTTATTGTTTATCAAAATATTCTCCTCAATGTTCAATACCGTTTTGCATTCGTTTGAATCAACTTTCATGGCACTATTTCCATTTTGATTAAAGTACGCGAAAAATCATTTTGAACACATCAACCGCTTCCTTTGGCGTCGAAAATCGTTGACCACGTATTCATCACGCACTGAATCAAAAAGGAATTATTGGGTGCCAAATTTATTTATTTATTTATTTAATGTCTTTTGGCGAGGTTTAGTCCATGAGGTCAGCTCTTCCACATACTTAAACTTGGGAGAGATAATTTTGGAAGGAGAGATCGACGATCATGCAATTCTTCGTTATGAGTCTTACCATTGTTTAAATCACAAAGTGGTGTCATAGTGAAAATAAAAATCCTTAGGTAAAATATTGCAAGTACGCTCACGAAACCTAATAAAAAAAGGACATGAACTTCATCTGTTTACTTTCATCATGTTTTTTTTTCATAGAAAATTCAACCGATGTGGTGTAATAAAAAAAATGTAATCACACAGAAACGACTTAATGCTTCCGCTAGGTGTAATTCTCCAAGAAAATTTATTGTCTAACTTGTGCATGTTTTTATATTATTTATTTGCGTGTAAGAATTGTAAAATAAACATGTTTTATTTCACAAATATAACCCAATCTAATAATAGTCCAAATTAACTCAATAAAATATATCTACTAATAATAACTGATGAAACGGAGATAAAGAGAAATTTCGACAGCATTCTTTTGTTCACAAATTAGTGAAAACACTGATCTGACTGGAACGTTTTTCATGGTGTGAACGATAGCATATGAGAACGTAACTATGAAGAACGCTGAGAATTAAATAGATATTCTAAAATTTCCACTTATACATTAACTTTTCAATAAGTATTCGTTCAGAATATCGATCTAGGGTTCACTTCTAAAATATATCGTGAAACTGTGAAAAATGATATCGCTCGCAACGTAGTATGATGTGTTTCTAAAACTAAATGAATGTAATTACTGTAATTGTTTATTTGTAATAAATAAAAGGAATAGAGAAATAAACACTTGGTTAGACTGGCCTCTCTCAATCAGTTGAACATCCAAATTACATCATTTGTGTTAATTTCATATTTTATTATGAAAATTTGATTAATTTCTCTGAAAGTTTATTTTGGCAATTCAGGGATGTGATACTTAATTTTTTTAAATCCCCGTTATCTCATCGTTGATAACCAAACAAAACGTTTCCAGGCAGAAAAAAATGCTTTTGTCGAACTATCTCCACTAGTAAAGAAAACAGTTTAAAAAGGAGGTTTATACCGAAGAAGTAATCAGAAAAATTCAAATCTATGGAATATATTTTTGTAAATATCACTCGACAGTCACATTTCCCCTAAGAAAGAACACGAAGTGATGAAGCAGCTTCGAATAAAGTTGCGAATCGAAATGAAATATTAATGTCAACTGCACCTTCTTAGAGAACAGCTAAAAAAGAAAAACTTAATCAAGATAAGATCAAAGCACCGAATGCTAAGGAAAGGAAAGGGGAATAGCAAGTAAGATTTCGTTTGAACAGAGGGAACGGAGGGTCAAAGAGTGATCAAAGCAAATGACGCAAAAGAAAGAAACAGAAGTCGACGGAAAAAATTTAAAACACTCACCATGACATTGTTTCTTTCGCAGTCTGACTATATATTAAGAATGAATAATAAATTTGCAGCGTTTTATCTTAAATGGATTGCTTCTCAGCTTAAACCAAAACTAAGGAAAATATTTCGAGATAAAGATCTCATTCACGAGGTACAAGATATTGCAAAACTGTTACGTAATTTTTAATAACAATATTTAAGGCTTTAATGCCTGTCTTTACGAAATGAACTTCTCTGATTTAATGTAACATTGAAATATATATATACGTGGAAAACATTATGTTTATTTTCAAATATTGTGATTTTCAAATTACTAAATAATAACCTAGTAATTATGAAAATTTTGGTTTGACATTTTACCGTCGATTAATATCCCATTT
Organism: Laupala kohalensis; assembly: GCA_002313205.1. Lineage (NCBI taxonomy): Eukaryota > Metazoa > Arthropoda > Insecta > Orthoptera > Trigonidiidae > Laupala > Laupala kohalensis. Next base: position 1,103,628 of record NNCF01126069.1, read on the forward strand.
GGTTGATGATGATCGAGTAATCGGAATATAAACGGAAGGGAAACGTCTAATCAAAGTTTTCATCATCATTATAATGCATCTTCTGCCTTATCATAAATATCACATTAACCCAATAACTGTATCATATTTACAACGCTGTAAACAACATAAATCATGATGAGAAACAATAAATAAAAATATTTTATATTTGCTTTTAGAGAATAGTAAAAATGTTACCTATCCCGACATATTTTACACTTGAATGACTTCACTAATTTACCACCTGTTATGACGGAGTTTTATCTTTCTTTTGTCTTTAATATTTCCTTTCATTTTCTAAAATCGATTTTGTTTACTTTAATCATAAAGTCAAAACTAGAGGATATAATTCTTTACGTAACAAACTAAAATAGTACTTTACCGTTCCTCAACGCATCCTTAACACGTTCAGTCTTCACATAAACATTGTCGTACGGAACAAAGCTTTTACTTTGTTTTCTTAAGGTAAATTACATTTTCAGCAACCACATCAGTCAAGATTCCATCATTAAACATCCTCGCCGCAACTTCACATTTGAAGCTCATCTCAGAATAGAACACCAAAGCGTTACGATGCATCGCTTGAAGGCTACACGAAACAGCCCGTGGCGAGAAAGGCACATCATTACTCGCGAGGAAGTGTTCGCTGCACTGATGAAAACGCATTTACGAGTATTTATCTACTCATTTACATTCCGTCCACCGAACTAATGGTGTTTTCCTCAGCATTTTGTCACCCACTTCAAATAAGTAATTGCGGATCTCAGTCAGTTCTGGCCACGATCTAATATTAAGACTGAGAGCTAGTGTCAATTAGATTTTTGTAATCTGGCCACCACCCTAAATCAATATTTAATATTAGGTATTGATTCTTTAGTTAAATCAAATTTTTTATTCGAGGTGCATGTATGATTATTTTGATTCGTTATAACCAGTGACAAATGCAGGGGGGGGGGGAAACTTAGATCTCCGAGGGACCTAAACGTTCTGAATTAATATTATATTGGTTTCCTTTAGTAATTTGAATATTGTTCATCCAACAGTTCATTGGTCGTCTAAAATCAACACTTTTTTGCATTTTTTAAAAGGTTTTAAGAACTATCTAGTTATCAAATCCTCCCGAAGTAATTCTCAATACAGATGTAACGATACAGAATGTGTATACTTTTAGTACTGACGAACTGTTCTGAGTACCGTTAAACTTTGAATTTCTGAAAGCCATTACCTGCAATTCAATGTTTTGTCACACTATTTTATAACCATACTTATAGACTGAAATTATAAGCTCATTTCCAGCATGAATCTTTTCATATTCTTTATTAAATTTTACTTATTGTTATTACTTATTACTGTGTTTACTTACTGCGGTAATAGCTGGTGGCAGCGGAAAACTTTACATTTGAATTGAGTATTGTGATGATTGTGATCGTCGCATTACGTTCTACTTCTCTCTCATATCCTCATGTTGCTGGAGGGTGCACAAATACAAAACGTTTAATGAAGGTTAACACAAGGACTCTCCCTCTCCTAGTTAATTTCTGCGCAACCAAGAACAATAATCAAGAAAGGTCATATTTTTTCTAAACGAGCCCAGATCACCGTACTTTTTACTACGTTCTAAACTATAATAAGTCTCCTAATCTTTAACTGAATGATGCGTAAAGCTACACACTCAAAACACCAAATGCAGCACACAGGAGATTTTGTCCACATATCTTTGTAGCTACGCTGAGAGATAAAACTAAAAGACAAGATGAAACTAACCGTGGCGCCGCAGCGCGGGCACATCATCACTTTCGAGAACGTGCTCACAGGGCGCAGCTCAAAGAACAAGAGAGCATTTGTGAGCGCATAAGCTGCCAGGCTGCGGTGGGTCCGCTTCGCCGGGTTTATTTGCAGGAGTGTATCATCCCATTAGAGCAGATATACAACAAATGCTTATAAAAAAATTAATTCTTTTAACCTCATCTCTTTTTGTGCGTATTATTACTATTTATTAAACAGCAGTATTGGCGTCTTAGTATTTTCATGATTTATCTTTGATAGGGTGTTACTTTGTCAACTTGTATGCCACACATTTCGATCCAGCGATACAGCATTCGACCAGATGAACTGTTCCATGAATAACGTACAATTCTCTCTTTAAAGAAACGAAAGTTTGCCTAAATGTAGAAAGAATTGGATTTTCTATAAAGACCTCTCTATTCATTTTTACACATAAACACATTTATGGAAACTTACGTTTAACTGGTGATGGTGCATCGCTACAAGAGCATGATATTATATAAAGCGGAGCTCAGCTCTACTTACGAGCATGCGTAGAAATTTGAATTTCATGGGAACGCGACAAATCAAATTTTGGGAATACGACCAGTCAAATTTTACCAAGACCAGTGTAAGAAACATTTTTAAAAAATTATTTGATACACAAAAAAAGTTGCATAACTTTATTTCAATAACACCACGCAACATAATTATGACTTCCTTACAATCCTAAAATAAATGTTTAATTCTGTTCAGTTAATTTGAATGATTTACGCATCTTAGAGAACCTCCCATGACGCTTTGTTCCAAACGGTACGTTATACAACAAAAACTTGAACAGTGCTGTGTATTTTACAAGACGTCTGAAAAGCCCCAAAGAGTGAAGGTAAATTCCTAATTGTTTCCTTCAGTTTCACACTTTACTAAGAAACGATAATTAATTTTTTTTAATATGCATAAAATATTATTAAATAATTTATCAGCAATAATAAGGAACGTGTTCTCTCCTCGTGAAATGAACCCCTACAAAGATTCTTGGAGCGTTACATAATTTGAAGGGGAAGCAGTGGCGGATCCAAGGGAAGGGAGGGGCGATGGATCCTTCGCCCCCCCCTCCCGAGGAGTTTGGCTTGACTTTGTACAATACATAACNTTTAATTTGTATTTTGACACTTAAAATTGTAGATGTACCAGGCTAATTATAAAATAAATTCTAAAAAATTGAAGAAACAATGTAAACAAATGTATTTTATTTCCACTGTTAATAAGACGAGTGACTCCTCGAAAGACAACAATCGGTGAGGGTGGAGGAGATAGGACAAAATTTCGCCCCTACACCCCTGCCCAAGATTACTTGCTGAATCCGCCCGTGAGGGGGAGGTCGAAAACTTGCATTACGAGGAGTCAAAAAATCTGCAAAAATCTAAATTAAACATTTTTTTGAGTCTTTATAGTTACTAGGTGTAGAGTATATTTTTTTTCTAACATCCTTATACTTTAATGTATATAACTACCACGTTTTGCAAATATTTGATGAAGAGTATAAAAATTATGATTTCCCCCCTCAAGATTAGCAAGTCGCACGTCGCGACGTCAGATTGTTCGATACGCCAAATTTTCGAAAGTTTGAAAGCCCGTAATTCGAAAACGGTGCGAGATTGAAAGCTAATATTTGACATTGTTGCCTATAACTGCAAGAAGAATAAATGAGCCAAGTTTCATCTAAATCTGAGATGGTGGGTGAGAATTTTTTTTTATGATTTCACATGGAATGACCCAGAAATATTTCGTTTGGTTATTCCAACGAAAGAGTAGATTGTATAAATATGAATATCTTTCTAATTATAATTGCAATTGATGTGAGATTATTTTCATATTTAAAAAAGAATCCCAATGCATAGCATAATTTTGTAACCAATATTGCAAACACTTCATTTCATTAATTTACACTGCATTTTTGTCTTATTTTCACAATTCAACCAGATGATCTTTCAGACTATGCCAACATATCCTTGAATACACAGAAGTACGATACAGTGTGAATGAAGACACATCAAAGATAGAGCCTTTTTACCGACTCAAATAATTATGTTATTCTAAAATAGCGTGACTTAACTTCATTGGTACTAAGGAATAGTTGTGGCATACGAAGAACTGAAGAAACCTAACGTGGGGATTAATAACAAGGAAGGTACTGTATGGTTTCTGCTAACGAGAATGAAACCACTTTATGATAGCACTCCATAGTCATGATGATTCACTGTTTTCAAGGAAGAAAAAAAGAAATCTATTCGAAAAAAAAACCAAGTGCGTCATTTTGACATTCCGATACATACATTGGAAAACAAATAATTAATAACTTACGCCCTTTTATGGACGAATAATATTTATATTATATTTTTTTGTGAAGAGCTCACTACGTTTCGACTTGGATTGTTGTCATTGTCAGGTGATCAAGTAGAATCATAGTGAGCTCTTCACAAAAAAATATAATATAAATATTATTCGTCCATAAAAGGGCGTAAGTTATTAATTACTTATTTAATTAGATTATATAATGGATGTTAATAGTAGTAGAATTGGAAAACATATTCCGTACATACAGATTTTTCATTAAAAATTGATGACCGATATATATAAGGGAAGACATAAACAGACCTTAAAACATTATCACAACGTAAAAAAATATAAAAAAAATCCTAAGACAGCTAACAATTACATAACAAAAGCAAACCTTATTTTGGCTCCGTTCCTGCGACAAAAGATTCTTACCTATTTTGGTCCAAATCAATAATTTTTATTGTAAATAATAGTACTGTAGATTCTGTGTTTATGGAGATAAGTATTGGCTAGGCGGTCATCGAGAACTAATAAAACTTACGCCACGTCACAGCTCGCACAAGAATAGCAAACTGTGTCTTCATAAATGTAATAGCAAATAGTTGAAGATTGTAAAAATACCTGACAATAGGTAGAGTATGACTGAGCAGATAATTTTAAAGGGAAGGCAAGAAAAATTGTCGCCCTGTGATTTTTTTAGAAATTCAACCCCATCATATCATAAGTTAACAACAACAAAAACACTCGGTGAAGATAATAGAGTATGTTACCATAAAGGTACACAATCAGTATGTAAGAACTGACGTACTCTGGGGCTTAGGCTGAAAAAAAATCTGATACGTCCGATGCCAACGCCCATAATTCTCTCGCCGATAACCACAACTGTACTATAAATTAGGAAGTCTATAAAACTTTAGATTTGCTACTTACTGAAATCAAACCAAATAATTTGACGTATTCATGAGCAAAACAATAACCTACAATACTTCCCTATACATTTTATATTTCCATTTGTTCAAGATATTAAATAGAATATTATGTTTTCTTGTTTATTTTTAGGAACGTTTTCTTGTCATAAAATAGTATTATCAATAGATGCATGGAACATAATAATCTAATCAATAAAAAAAAATTAGAAGAATCCATTATATATTACTCTTCAATATGCTTAATCAGTGGTAGAAGAGCCAACGGAAATGGTATTTGTACAGCGAATTGTGCATCAAATACACGTATGGGAAGTAATAACAAGCAAGCCAACAATATTGAGAGCATACAAACAATCCGCGAGTCGGCGAAATCCAAAACGATGTTTCAACGAATTTGGTGACTTTGTGTATCTTGTTTGGATGTACGCACAACCTAAAACGTATATGATTATTGACGAAAATAATCCTCTAATCAGGAGGCGTACGTTCGTTAAACGAAAAAATATACGAAATACATTCGCCGATTTCGATTCTCTGTGGAGTAAAAAAAATGACTTCCCTTACAACGCAAATTCAGGTATAAAGTAAAAATTATTGATGTTAATATTTTAAACAACCAAGTTCTTCTCCTTAATAATATGGATTATTACTATAATTATCATCGTCATAATTACTATTAAGTGAATTGTATTGGTAAATTAGTACATCTCCTGATATTACATAAACGTCAGTTAAGAATTATTTGGTAAAGCGCGTGAAGCGAAAAAAGTGGAAATTTCAAACTCTTTATTAACGACTTCATTGTAGGGAGACAGTTTGGAGCCAATGTTCTATTTCCTGTTATCTCATTCATGTGCTTACAATGAAGGAAATAAAGTGTGGAATTTTTCTCACTGAAGAAAGTGTTCCAACTGCCGTACCCAGAGGAAGTAGTCACATGTAATAAGGAATTGATGAGAGAAATCACATTGGTTCAATTTATTATTCAGACACACTTCACCTACAATAGCACACCTACACAATTCTCAAACTCACACATAACTTCAATGGACCATCTATTGTAATCTAGTTAGCAAACATTGAATATTTGATGATGTTAGAGCTGTAGTTTCGAACTTATGCCATTCGAGTTGTTCTGTCGTTACTCTATAACTGAGATTCAGATCAAGTTAATTCGCCACTGACAGTACAATATCAACGAGATACTCAACTAGTGATATGATGCTACACAACCAATCGAACCGAGCTGTGAGCTCACTATGCTCAGCACTCGGGAATGGAAATTAATTTGCGCTCAATTTCGTTTTTTTTTTTGTTTTTTTTTCAATACAAATTACCACTCAGATCGGTTTCCATGTATGAGAAGTTGTTCGTGTGTATAAGCATCATTGTAGGTTATCAAATTAATTGGAACTAATTGGATGATAAATTTGCAATAAAACAATGAAATAATTCACACAAATAAATATTTTTAGCACAAACTGAACTCGAGAGGAAACTACGATGATTTTATTATTTAAAATAATTTCCTTTTCGGTATCATCTGAGGAACCCTAAGGATTTCATGAAAATACACTTCGAAAAATTGAACTTATCCTGTAAATAAATTATAATAGTTTGAAATCAAAAGATAAAAATGAATCTACATTGTAAATGTAAGAAAACTACACAAACAATCCATGGTATGAAATATCATCTTGAATGTATTAAAATGAGCAAGAGCGTGCCCGGGATTTTATTTCGGTGGGTGGGTGGGGGGAATTATATACATTTGTATGTATTATTTAAGTAGGTGAAATATACATAGGTTTCTGTGTGAGTGCAATTACAAACATGAGGATAAATACAAAAAGAACGAATTTCTTTTTATGTCGGGGGTCTTTGATCCCCCTACGTAGCTCCTGAAAATGAGTGACAGAAGTGAACCCGAGATTCCAATACGTCACATTCAACGTTTGTGGTTATGATTCAGTAATTCTCGAACACTCCAAATCCTCCAGACCTGAATGGCAAATATGCAGACAGGCTCCCTCGTAATGGCAAGAAAGCATTCCGAATCATTTCATTCTAGCATTATTCACGTGAATTGAACGCCTGCCACCGCGAAACCGTACATACTCCCCCAACGGAATCACTTGTTACCACAAATTGAATAGCTCTTCTCAGAATACGCACAAATAGCAAACAGTTATTGAATAATTCAATTCAGCCAATATTCCCGGAGAAATAGCTTCGTGTCAAATGGATAATATTGAAGATTGTTTTGCATGATTAGTGCCTGATTCTTAAACATATACACCTTAAAATTAGTATTTTGAGAATTTTTTACGTTCTTTATAGTACTTTCAGGAAAGAGCTCTTTCGGTCGATAACCACCACAAATTACTAAAAAATACATTTTAATCTTTGATATCTCTTTATGAGTAAATTTTTGTTTGAAGATTATCCAGGTCGCAAAATAGTACATGACTCAGGTCTTTCACAGAATATTTTGAATATAAAATGTCTAAAATGTTGTACGTTTCTGTCTTTCAAATGATATGAAAAAATCCACTTAATAAATAATTATTTTTTTTTGTGGTGCTTTAGGACTCGTCAGCGTCAAGGTCATTAGAGCCCTTAATAATAATCGTCGTCAGGTAGATGAGCAACATATTAATTATAATGTATACGTCATAATATTTACAACAATTAGCGTCCATTGTATAATCTAATTAAATAAATACACCTGACGACGACTTAAAATGAAATCGAAACGTTATGAGCTCTTATCATCATTTATTTAATTAGGTCATAATATAATAATTTCATAACATAACAAAATAATGGTTGGTACCTAAGGACAAATGACTTTACTATATGTTTCATCGACCTACGACACGTATTTGTATTGATGTATTTGCTATCGCAAAAGCTCGGTGACCCTTCTTCACCGTCGAAAGGGGGTCACTGACCACTGACAATTCGCACATGAAGCACGAGCGTTTTAACAATTAGAGTACATCGGCGTAATACTAGTATGATTGGCAAACAAAATTACTTTTGATTCACTCATCGACAAATTTATTACTCATCGACACTCAAATGTATTCACTCATCGACAAATTTAAGTAAGAAACCTAACCATACCTTCATTGTTCGAAGACATCTATGTATGAGGTTCTTTTCTAAAAGAAGATTTCAAAATAGTGAACATATTTATCTTCAATTTGAACGTTTTGTTTGGTAAACGTTGTTTTGTTTAGTAATGTAGATTATCTATACATAAATTCATCTCTCTTCTATACTCGTGATTGAAATCATTGTAATAATTAAATCAAAATTACTTGTACACGAAACACTATTCCTATATCATGTTTTACTTATATTGATTTTATAGTCTATATTATTAATCAGCCAAAGTAATAAAGTTAAGAATGAAAATTAGCAAGAAGTGTAGACAAATATTCATGCGCTTCATTCACTTTTAACTTATTTTGTTCGTTGCAAAGAGAAATATCGGCCACAAATGCAACACTTTTCTTCTTATGGTAATATAAAAAAGCCAACAACTATATTATTTCATAAGTATTGTCCTAAATTGAGAATAAACAAAAACATGACACGCCTTGATTATCTCGCAAAATACGAAAATTCAACCACCCTCCAACTCCTCCAGAAGAAACATCAAGCCCAACTCCAGGAGTCTATCATCCAACACGCTCGAGAGGCAGCGCTGCCCGCTTCGCAGCTGTCGTCGGACAAGCCTTCAACCGAGCGCGATGTCCACTCTGGCGCACAAGGGCGGAAAGGGTCTTCGAGCGAGCGCTGTTGTGCCCGTCGCGCGCAAGCGAAACCCGACTCTGTATCGCAGAACCACCCGCAGACAGGACCAGTCAGTCGATCATTAATTTTCGTCTTCCTTTCGTCCAACTTGCAGAAACAGTAGTTTGCACAGACACGCCTGAGCACGGTAGAGTCGTTTGGAGGGTCTTGTAACTTCGTCGCTGATATCAAAATATCCAGACAAACTCGTCTAGAGATAAATAAAAGAAAATAACACGATCTATTTTGCGTGATCTCATTTTTTATATATCACATACAATTCTATTGTTTTACTAATACAAAGTTTCGACCCAAGAGAGGAGTTGTCGTCAGGTGTAAATAAAATGTAACAAAATAAAATAACGTAACAACAGAACAATTGAGCATAATATTAAACGTAATATTAACTCAAAATATGTTTACAAAAATGTATTGATTCTAATTCTGTGTTTGTGTTTTGCGGAGTATCGATGAACACTTAGACGATGATAATCGAAGACTTTACTATTTATAGAGTTCTCACAACATAACAAAAAAATAAAAGAAAAGAAAGAACAACTAACATTAAAAAAAACGTGGGTGCATCAAATTTGTCTCTAATCGCAGAAGTATTAAGGCATAATTTAACTCATGTTCCGAAGTTAGGAAATGAGACCGTAAAAGGACAATATTCATCTCAATATTATATCCCTGTAATAAATTGTCATTAAGTGGGACAACATGAGTCATTGTTCCTCCACCCCTAAATGTTTTACTCGTCCATGCCTGTAACTCTTAAACCCTTAGCAAATCAAGATCGTAACTGCGCATACAAAGGAGCGGTAGTTATAACTGCAGTGTTCCCGCGTGCAGGAATACAAAATAAGGATTAAACCGTCCGGTATGTGAATGCTATTGAGTAAACAAGTTGTTAAATGTTGCATTATATCAATTATGTTGTTGTATACCAAAGGTTGTTAAATGCTGAATTATCTGCAGTACCATTAGACGAAAGTATTATAAAATAAGGTAAAATAAAGCGAAGAATGAGACGAACAAATATATGGCACTCTTCTATCATTAAATTCTTCTATTGCACTGTTCCGCCAAGAGAAATGAATATAAACAACAGACTCCGTAAAAATTTTGGGCTCAAGAATTACAGCAATTTCGTTAGTTACTGCATACTGTCTCCGTATACTTGCTTCGAAGTATTTTAGATAAGAAACAGGATTTGTTTGTTTTTTTCGTTTTTCCTCTCTTCTCCCTATTTTTGCACCTTAGTTTTAAAAAATATAATGAGGTAATTATTCGTAAATTATAGTCTAGGCAATTCTATATATATCCGAAATACATTTAGTTTTGTTGCAATGTCAGGTGTAACAAGAAAGCAGGAATAAATTCAATACTAAAATTTCAAACAACCAAAATTGAAGAATTTTACGTACGTGATATTTTTTTATGAAAGAAGATTATGAGAATATATTTGTAGCTGGGTACGCACTTGCCTGAGACATCCCTAAATAAAAGTCTTGTATTAGGACGCACAATCTGAACGAGCCTAGCAAGGAACTTTTTTAAGGAATTTAAAGCAAATGATTTTTTTTTATTAAGACGCAAGACGCGCTTCCAAGGTAAATCGAATATATAATCCAAACTCCCAGTATATCACACGGAAAAGTTTCAAGATCCAGAACACACGTAAGTGATTTATTCTATACCGGAGAAGAGGTCTGAATAAGTAAGATTTATGACGGTCTTTGCTTAGTTAAAAAACGACAACTCTTTTCAATTAAATGCAGTGCCTAGTGGCGAACCTTAGGGGTCTCCAGCAAGTCCACGGTACCGCCAGCCCAAAGTTTTACCCTCGGAACTCGTGGAACTCTACACATGTTAAGACTGAATAATGGATGGTCGCCTTAAAATGGAGGAAGAGCAGCACACTCGAGTATGAGCTGAGTGAGGAACTCCCTTTTCCTCGAAATGCACACATACGCCCAGCAAGAAACTTTTCGTTTAAGAAGTGTTGAAGGAAATAGAAAAGTCGCTACAAAGACCATCCTCTCAACCTCTTTGCGCCAAGTTGGATCTAAGTCAGTACAACGAAGCTAGAACTTGCAACGATTAAGAGCAAACGCAACTTTTCCGTGAAAAAAAAAGGGATGAAGAAAGAATTTTTAAGGACCTGTCTCTTATTTGCTCTCTTGGGAAGCAACGAACTTACATCATTGCGCTTTGCTTCTCTTTTACGGAGCAAAGTGAGATGAATATTGATTCAGAAAAGAGTCATCCTGAAGTCCTTAACAGAATACGTGGCAAGAAGCGATGATGTGAGGGTATGATTAAAAATAATTTACGTCACATTGTCTGCAGAGAACAAACACGAAATAAATAAAATATTTTCATAAAATATGTTCATGTAAATGCAGAAGAAAAAATTAAATTATTTGAAGAGTATACAACACAAGTAATTTCATTGAAAAGCAACATTAATTTAAAAGAAATAGTTTAATACAATGAGAAGATAAACAGAAAGAGGACGACAAAGCTGGGTATTGGCAATGTTGGACATGAGTTTTATACAAGGAATACAATAAAAAATTGGAAGGGAAAAAAGAAAGAATTAAATACATGAACTATTAAGTTAATATTATGAACGATATTTTATTGAAGTTTTACTTTATATGGTAAATACATTTAAAATGAAATATTTATTGTTGCCTTAAACGATCTTCCTTCTTTGCATTTTATGTCCAACATTTAATGGAGTAAAATGTTAAGTTCAACCGTTACATCATATAGAAAATCTTTGTCTTCTATAATAGTTAACTAAAGCAGAATGAAACTGCATTATACTGGGTTTCCCAATTTTGTAGCTTCTCGGCTCCCTTAGTTCATAATTTCCTATGACATCTATAAGATAAATAATTTATTGATTTATTCTGAAGATTTTTAATAATTCTTCCATGTACATTACTTGACGCATAAACGTAGGACTATAAATAAAAAGAGGTAGAAGCAAAATAAAAATATAGAATAAAATTTATAGTTGAAATAAAGAGCTTTATTATTTAAAAATATAAATTTTAAAATTTATGGAGACCCTGCCAATGGTTTGTGGCGCCCCGGGGAACCGTGACACATATATTGAGAACCATTGGATTAATGGTTGATATATGTAAACTTCATATTAGCTCATAATACCATAAAACCTCAAAAATCCTAAAAAATATAAAATTTAATACTGATATATATTTGAAACATAATTGGATCTCTTGTACAGCAATAAATACCACCCTCCTGCCAAGTAAACCTAGTGCATTAACTCCAAGAAGAGTTATGTACAAAAAAATAAACTCATGAAAATAAACATTTTAAGAATACAATTTAAGATTTGAAAGGAATATTCAATATTTTTTAGAAGAAAACAAAGAATGGAAAGGTATTGGAAGATATTAGGTTAAATACGAGCTTATGCGTTCCAATGAAGATGTTGAAAGCTCTACCACAAACTTTTATAGTTTTTTTTACTAAAATTCGTTTGTGCATAACATTCGCGTGCCGCTTCACACGAAATCCCTAATCCAACTCCGGAGGAATAATTTTACTCAAAGAACTTGAGTAAAGACGATTTGGTGACTAAACATTTTCATGAATTACTCACGAAAGTGAAATTTACTTCACACCAAAGCGAATTGAACCTAATTTCATGAGTCTCATCCAAGCACTTACGTTATGGACATGTTTATAACACATTTTACTTACTATTTCTTTTTCTCTCTTTACTTTATTAACTATTTGTGACGGTAGTGTAACAGGCTAGTGATACATGAATAGGACGAACAAGCAAATTTCTTTTCCGTTCAAAACGATGTTCGTCTCGCATTCTACGCCGAATTATCGAATCATCCCGACGGTATGGCGGCCAACGGACGGAAATACCTGCGATGCCACAGGCATGCAACACGGCCGCTGTCCGGTCTAGCAACTTCTGGTTAGTCCTCACTGCCACTGTGGGTCAAAACTATATTTTTGCAGACAAAATCCTTCAGATTCGAATGTTTCGCAACATAAATTTTCTCTTGTCCACTTTTCTTACGGAGCAAAAAACCTATTAGCGCCAATTCTCCGAATTGGTTTTTACTGTAGGTTACATAGCGGCCAAAATTTGGTCACTCTCCGAACATTCGATAATAAACCCGTGAGTAATAAGTCCGAAAAAAAACTGAATAAAAGAAGCTTAAAGATAACAAATTTATTTTTTCACAATGAAGAACTTCCTACGAAGTATATACTTATTTTTTTAACTGCATTTTCACGTAATATATACGAAGAAAAACGATAAAACAACTGTCCGACACAAAAATGGTTGAATTTGTTGACTAAAACTCTTAACACGTATAAATACCTTCAGTATTCCCCATTTTCAATTTATACTTTTGTCGTGTGATATTTTGATAGTCAAAAGTATATCATTATGGGGTATTCTAACAGAAACTAAATCGTACATATCATCAACAACGTGTGAAAAGTACTAAAATTATTCGTCAAATTAATACCGACTCCTAACTAAAACAATGTTGACCATTTTTTTAAACACACGGTTATAAAGGCGGTGTGAAGTGAATTTGAAGTTTCTAATCGCAGGTCGCTTTCTAAATTATATAATAATAAAAATTATTATTATTTTTATATTCGTTTCTGGCTATTAACCCCGTACTTCACTCATTAGTAAAGAAGGTTATGGTTTCACTATTACATCGTAAAAGTAAATGACATTTTATTCCATGATAATTTAATAACAATGTCCGCAAAACATAATCTCCATCCCTCTGTGCCCTGCTGACGCTACGCCACGAGGAGCGAAGCCTTCGTTTCGAACATCGACTTCTACGCAGTCGAATGGTCATCGACGTGACAGGGAGGCCTTGGATAGAAGTGAAGATACGTCTCAAATTTCCATCAGACTCCGCGGAACCCGAAGCGCGCGACTGCTGAGGACTTGCAACTGAGTTATCTAAAGTTGCAACGCTGAAAATTTAATTCAGTGCACAATAGAGGATCTATTTACGTGACGCAGAAGTTAATAAAACGAAATTTACAGATTGTGTACAATCGAGATTTCATCAAAATATCAATGCTCGTTGTTTTAATAAACTCGCCATATTACATTTTTAGTAGAATATTTATCAGAGAAGGACTTTTATTAGTCGTCGGGATACGCGATTTCAGTTTTACCCAATTTTTTTGTCGCATTTTGTTACAATTCACACAGAAATGAAATAAAATATGATTAAATTTATCGTTATGACATGACAGTATACATGTTATCATTAAGGAAAAAAACTATGTAAGTTAAAAGTTATTTCAAAATTATAAATAAGGACATTATAATACACTAACGAGTATTACGATGGTACATCTTGAAATGAGGTTTAGTAATGAGCTCGAATATATTTCAAACTGTTTTCATTCCAGAGAAACAATATCTCTTTGTACACTTAGTATATTGTTGAAATAATGCTATTGAACTTCATATTCGCAAACCTTGCTGATTTTTTCCTCCGGAAAATGCATTATCCCTACAAACTTTCCCAGTTATGCAAGTCTACAGAATCGATAGTAGTCGAAAGTACTTCGAACAAAATAATATAATACATTTGAATGAAGTCGTCCAATAATACATTTTTAACCTACCAATATAACGAGTAACATCCTTCAAACACATTTGATTTTAAAAAATCGTCCTAGATCCCCCGGAGACCTCAAATATCATTTTTAAAACTGGCAGTGAGCGTGGACTAGAGTGTATACGTCAAAATACGATACCGTATAGACTACGAGTAACAAAATGTTGTAAATGATTTCGTGACAAAATTAAAATTATAATAATTTGAGAATGAAGGAAATTAATATCGTTAATGTACAGAACAACAAAAATGTGATAGAAACTGGGGAGGGGGGCAGAAGAAAATTGAACATTTTGCAACGATAGTTAATCATGTTACGTCGAATGAAAATGGTAGACGGGACCGGGATTCGAACCCGGGGTTCGAAGTTAAGAAAAAGGAGATACATTTTAAGAAAGAGTAATGGTAACCACGGAAACATCAAACGACTATGATTTGATCTTTATTTGTATCACATATAATAAATTAATCAAGGAATTGCGAGAAAATTAAAGTACATTTTACTCGTACCAGACATCTTGCAGTAGGAGACCCACAAGGGAGCAGAATAAAGCCTCGGGTATCACTGCGGCGAGCCAACTACGTGAGGCTATGAGGACGCGCGAGGCACAGGGAACGCTAATGGGTTGGAACGAGCGACCCGCAGCGGTTGGGCAAGACATCCCATCGACGCCCCAATTAGGGCCACGCCCGCCCGGGAACATGAGCGTCACTGGACGACTGGCTCACTCTAGTGACACGGAGTCCGGAAATTATAGAGCACATATCGCTCAGAAGTCGTTTACAAAAAAGAATTGTGTCGAAGAGGAACAAGCACTGTCCTTATATCTGCATAAATGGTTACAGGTATTTCATAGGTGAAAAGTTTTCATTGAGAAATTCTTCGGATGATCCTGCCAGTGAAACATATGCAGAACATTTCCTCAGAAAATGCAACATTACAGTCAACGAATTTTTATTCGCCAGGACCAGAAAGGGGAAACGCATCTATTAAATCGACCATGGAACACAAGACTGAGGGGTTCTAATGACCTTGACGTTGATGAAAAAAAAACAAAAGACTGAGAAGAGAAAGATTTGATTTAATACGTAGCAGGATATAATCAAAAGACAAGTCTAATCGTAGTATCAAATGGTCATAAAACACTCTCACTCCCTCCGGATACGTCCCAGAATAAAGTTGTTTGTATTTTGCAGGATTGAGAAAAGCGCAAGACTAATGCAAAGAGGAATCGTGTTATAATATGGTTCGAGATCGAAAAATTGTAACGTACTTTGCAAACTATTCTTTCGTTTCCCGTATAATGGTATGTCTAGAACATAACAGATTGTTTTTTTAATTTAATTTTTTGACATTTTCTATGAGATGTAGTAGCGTGACGAAAACATGTTCTAAATATGTCGACATCTTTACAACTATTCTAAGCAGCACCAATTTCTTTTTTCCGCGAAAGTTTACGTCACATACTCAGAAAATAAATTTCGGTATGTTAATAAAACTACCCAACTCGAATCTCGAGATTATCAAATATATCGAATACAACAAGAAAATTACACGGATGCCATTGATCAGCTTTCGTTCGTTGAGGGTGGTAGGGTAGTCGCGTTTCCATGATCTGTGCCGACAATCGTCCCACGAGGTGCAAGGGCGTTTGTTGTACGCGGGCAACATGCCATCCGACGGCGTCGTTGCCAAGGTCTAGAGTCCGGCGCCTGTCCGTCGCCCCGGTGCGGGCGTCGTGTCGCATCGGACTGCAAGGTACGCCGGCGCGGTGCATGGCAGCAGAGGAGAACGCTGCCATGCCAAGGGCACATCGGCAGAACCATGCACAACACACGAGTCAGGAACTGTCTGGTTAACATCACAAGGGAACTGGATAGCTTCCAGGAATCGGATCTCTCCGTCTGTCTTGTTTCCCAATCATTGTTTCACGAATGTTTGGTTAATTTTGAGTCAAAAGTAACAGCTATTTTTAAGTTTATTTCATTATTAAGAAAAATTATTCTACTCGATGTTATTTTGTAGTTTCCAGTTCCTTAATAAATTACAGACGTCATGGAGTGCGACCGTTTTACTTTCCTTTTTTCTCGAAAGAACTCATCTCGACACTGGTATTGTTTTGATAAAATACATGATTTGCTTCAGTTAGCCACGTATATTGGCAATTGCGGCTAACGTATATTCCAATTTATATCTTGTAAGTTTATTGTATCTTTTTAAAACAAATAAACTCATATTATTATTATTTCATTATTATTACTATTATATCATCATAATCATACAACACTAAAATGTAATACACTCAAAATGGAATAAAAAATTGTTTTACTGTGCTCTTGACAGAATGGTGAACAACATTGAAAATGTATTTGTACACAGCACACTATACAAGGAAATAGATAATCACCACTAGGTTTTCCCCATACGAAATGCGAATATCAACNCACCACTAGGTTTTCCCCATACGAAATGCGAATATCAACACCACTTTGTTGTCGATGTCTGGGAGATATCCAAGCCTGGTTGGAGCGAAGACCCAAAGAGTATCGGGGTGAAACTCACCAGAGAGGCGAAAAAAAAGGAAAAAAAAGAGTAATAGGAAGAGTTAATAAAATATGGTTCTATGGCAAATTGTTTTGCTATAAGAAATGTGTTCTTTGAAATATTTTTATTGATTATATCGAATATTGATATCGAAAAATTGAAGATTTTCAGATTTAAAATCAAAAGAAGTAATGAAAATACTAGTTTTAATTGAGTCATTGTTTTAGGTCTAACAATACGTTGGAAGTATTTCATCTGTAGTTATGACCACTTCACTGCATTACAATCCCGATGGGTCACGTAATTATTAACTTACGTTTTAACAAAGTTATTTACAGATTGATGCGTCTTAGCTTAACGTACAATGAGAGATGGTCTTTTGACCATTTATGTTGAAGCGTTCTGGTCCCATCAACATAACTTTGAAATCACAGAATCTATGCTTAAATTAAAGGTCTCAAGTTAATGTATAGTCCGCAGACCTCTTCAGTAAATAAAACTCTAGCGTTGATCCTACAACATTTCTTTCACATAGTGCTGCACGAGATGCAATTACTATGATTGCATTGCTTGTAATAAAATTGTAGAACTCGTTCCACGCCTATTTTGGGTCACGCTAGGCAACACGCAACACCTGTCGGGAACGGGGAGTATGATTACGTAATAATGAAGTAAAGCATTTACATATTTTTCTTTGTTTGAACGTGTATAATGGTTATTATGGTTTTATACTACTTCAATAAATTTTATTTACGTTTGTATTTACGAGTTTCAGTAAGTTTCATATAAGTTATTTAAGTTTCACATAAGTTTATGTAAGCATCATATGTACGTTTCTGATAAATTCTTAAGTTATAAAAGGGATATTTTCAGCAATTTACGGTTAAGTATTATAATAACATGTCACACAAAGAAAGTTGTACAAGCAAAACGAGTCCAAAAAAGAAGGAGCAAACACACAGATTACTGAAAGAACATAGATTACATAGATACATAGATACACGTCTGATGGATATAACATAACCTTGATAAAATTACATGGAAAGTATAAGAAAAATAACGTAATTGGTACACTAAGTTGTCCACGAAGAATGGAAACCCAAGAATAACCAGGTTTCAAAGACAACACAAAATCAAGGACTATTTCAGCGATACAAAATAGTGCATCTCCATAATTTAAAAAAAAACGAATATACGAGACAGTTCTCCACGATAGCCAATTAAATAATGTACATATTTCCTCCGTGTACCCTACACGAGAAGAATATATGTGATAACTTTCGGTCAGGTGAAAATGGCGACCAGTCGGGACTCGAACCCGGTCTCTTGCTTTGATCGCAAGGGTGTTAACCGCTACACCTCCAGTTCGCCTTCCACAACTGTACACCATTAGGTCTGAGTGGAAATGGTGTACTGGTGGTGTAGCGGTTAACACCCTTGCGATCAAAGCGAGAGACCCGGGTTCGAGGTATAAGTAAGCATACGAGCATACTTGTATTGCAACATTCAACACCACAGATCAGGAAAAGCACGGCACAAAAATGAAGTATTCACCGCATGTTTTACGGAGTGCAATGCTAAGAGAACAGTCACGAGTTCACTCAATAAATTATAAAATTTATAAACGATGGAGGTCATACTCCTAAAGCCCTAACTAGTAAATACATTTTTTTTTTGAGAAAAGATATGAATTAACAACATCGATCTCATAAAATTGCACTGATGTTATAAAACAAAATCCGGAGAAATTAGCATTCTTCAAATTCTTCTAAGAAGACACGATTAACTTTAAGAAAACTCTCTTCGTTATTTTAAGTGACACAATGAGATGAACGTAAAATTTAATTTTATAATAGAGCAAGTTATACAAAGCGCAAGAGAAGTATTACTGAAGACCAGTTATGAGGAAACGTCTTTCCTAATAATGAACGACCGAACTTTTATACTACCACTATAAAGAACGTCTTATCTCTCCTTCCCCCTTAAGCGTGAATAATTAAGATTCCCGACATTCATACTAAACACAGTTCATTACATCGTAACTCAATCCAACCACCAGCTCAAGAAGTTGGGTCCACGAGATGCATTCGCCTCTCATAAGTGTGAGCTCGTAAATACCAGCACACCTTTCCTTCGCGTCCTTCTAGCAACGCGCAATGTGCCCTCACATGCACCGGTTCTCATCGATCCAGCTGCGGAGGCCGGTGTTGTGACGAAAGGATGGGGACAGGGCGATGAAGAAGGGAAGGAGAGAGTTGCGGGGGTGGCAAAGTTACAACAGGACTTGTGTTGAAGAGGTGTCGGTAAGAAGATATTAGTGGAGAATATCAACATCGTAGAACTATTCGCGAGGGATGAGCATGATTTTGAGAGCTCTCCCCAAAATTTCATTTTAAATGTAGAACTATTGATGTCTATCACTATCTCGTTATGCTTTAAAGTTTAACAACCTTTAATGATAATAATAATAATAAATTTATTGTCAAAAAACAGTACAAACTGCGTATGACCACGTGGAGGGAAAAAAAACTAATTTACTCTCCGGAAGCAAGCAAGGGACCATCCCATCAATTCCGATCAAGGGCCCTAAGGCAGAGGC